>JADKLZ010034287.1:8981-26092 GCA_021533235.1 Biomphalaria straminea
GCACAGTAAGACGGGGGAAATAGCTACATGAACTGCACAGTAAGACGTGGAAATAGCTACATGAACTGCACAGTAAGACGTGGAAATAGCTACATGAACTGCACAGTAAGACGGGGGAAATAGCTACATGAACTGCACAGTGAGACGTGGAAATAGCTACATGAACTGCACAGTAAGACGGGGGAAATAGCTACATGAACTGCACAGTAAGACGGGGAAATTTCTACAAATTAATTAGTAGTAATCGAGCTTTTGTCACAAGAAATAAGGGGAAAAAGCCGCTATTAGGTTTGTGCAAAATGTCCGTCTGTCCGTCTGTGCGTCTGTCCGTCTGTCACACTCAGGGCGCCAAAACTAGAAGAGGTACGAAAAATATTTTTTCACCATTAAATGCGGCTTGAAAAGTTTAGGTGCAACGGCTACTTTTAGTTTTCTAAAAGCAAACCGTTTAATTTATAAAATTAATAATGCAAGCGATTTTTTAATAATAAAACACCAATTCTGAAACAATTACGTAAATGTAAGGGAGGAAATGTTACTAGAAAAAAATTTCTTGGCATGTAGATATCACGCATATTTTTTAAAATGAATTTCTGTCTGTCTCTTCGTCTGTCCGTCTGTCAGACTCAGAGCGCCAAAACTAGAAGAGATACGAAAAATATTATTTCACCATTAAATGCAGTTTAGGTGCAACGGCTACTTTAGTTTTCTAAAAGCAAACCGTTTAATTTATAAAATTAATTATGCAAGCGATTTTTTAATAACAAAACACCAATTCTAAAACAATTACGTAAATGTAAGGGAGGAAATGTTTCTATAAGAAATACTCTCGACACATAGATCTAAATATCACGCACATTTTTTAAAATGAACTTTTAGCAGCGGCTTTCGTGTACTAGCGTAAAACCCGGAAAAGACATGATTCTAAACTAATTTCTTAAATTAAAAAAAAAAATCAGATTAAAAAAAAATTGTTTAGTGCCCCCATTAGAATGAAAGAAGCATATTTTTGTGCGTTTTGTCTGTTGTTTGGTCTGTCCGTCACGGTTAGAAAAAAACACACTAAAGGCTTTTGAAAATATGATTTAACCTTTACTGTTCTTTCAGAAATATTGCGATAGTTTAAGGATGGGATCATACAGGAATTGAGCTAGGGACCAACGATAAATCCGAACTAAAGTCTAGTGCGCAAACATCAAGATAAGGCAGGTTTATACCCTGCTCGCCATCCTCCGTCGTCCAGCGAGTAGTTAATTATTTTCAACTTAGAAGGAACATCCGAAACATCTTGCGAATAGGCGGATCTGACAGGGATCCGACTCCGACGGGGCCGCCTCTGAGTTTGTGTATCACACAAACTCTTTGTAATCTTGTTTATAAGGTTAAAATTCTTAAAATGCAAGATTTTACTTAAAATTGTACTCTATTCAATTAATTTAAACTATTTAAAAGAAAAAGAAAATAATCTGTCTATCTATCTATATATATCTCTCTATCTATATATATATATATATATATATATATATATATATATATATACAGGGCCGGTTTTAGGCCACTGCAATCTATGCGGTCGCAGTGGGCCCCGCGCTTTCATAGACCCCGCGCTAATTCAAAACATAAACGAAAATCCCCCAAATCGATTAAAACCTCATGAAAACTCAAAAATCTTCAGAAAAATTATCAAAATTGTCATTTGTGGGTGTCATTCATTGCTTCAAACGCCAACCCTACGCGCGATAAAAGACGAAAAAGGCATTGTCAGCTTTCATCTAATAGAATGTAATAATCGGGTGAATTTCATAAAAATCTGAAGTTTCAATACTTTATTTACTTTTATAGTCACTCATACGTACATATGCCATAGGTTACAAGGTTCGTAAATTACAATTAATTTGATAACAATTTTTTAACTTAGTTAAGTATGAAACAAATTTAAAGTCGATTTTTTTCTTATATAAAATTCTAAATTTCTCTTATTATCCTTACTCCCATACAGACTAGGCCCCGCGCTATCAGTTTAGCATAGGGCCCCGCAATAGCTAGGACCGGCCCTGTATATATATATAAATATATATATATATATATACTCCTTCGTGTTTGAAGATGAACACATTTCTCAAATCCTATAAATTCAACGATGGGACAAAGATTATATGTAATTGTATCACTGCGTTCCCTTACATGGAACGACTTTAACATGGGTTCTTATTGCAACACACCTGTATCATTATGTTCAGTTATAAGTGAAGATTGAACAACCACAAAAACTTGCGTTCTAATATTCTTTCCCATGCTACAGCCGCTTGGGGAGAGTAGATATATCTCACTTATATAACCGGAGAGTTTGGTAGGGGTGTCAGCCTGTGTGGGATGACAGGGGGGGGGCCGTGGGGGGGGGGAAAGGGTGTTGCTGTGTGCTACCGCGGTCCGGTGTGAGTGCCCTGTGCGGTCAGCTTCTCCGGGTGTGAGGGGCAAGCGTATGACTAAGACGTTGGCTCTGGTCCAGACGGCGAGGTCAGCGTGGCACGTGGCCTAGTTGTGTCTTTGCTACACTGGCCGTCCTAAAGTCCGCTCTCTACATGACATTTCACTATCTTAAGTCTGCATTTGATTGACTGAGTTCAACATAGATCTAGATCTTTGCTTTGAGAGCGTCAATACAGACATTAGAAAACGGCTATTAAACTGGAAATATATTAGAATGGGAATATATATTATAGTCATCTAGTATTCCAGTACTAGACTGGGAATATATCTAGACACTTTAACCCTTACTGTCTACTTCTGTTTGCATCTATATATTGTTATTGTTACAGTAGTAATGCTGAGATGGACGATTGTAGTCAAACTGAATTCCCATTTGTTTGGACCAATGAAATGATCTTGTCTCATCTTAGACATGAAATAAATATGCCTTATACCGTTGTTCTAAGCAATAGTTAAGACATTTTGTACTGGTCATTACACTTGTAATATCTGTAACTGCTGTCGTGCGGTTTGCGCGCTGGACTGTCGTATGGATTTATCGATGGTCCCGGGTTCAAACTAGGCCCGCTCCCATCCCCCGTCGTCCTGCGGGAGGTTTGGACTAGGAAGTAAACTATCTTCAACTCTGAAGGAATATCCGAAACATGTAAAACATTTTACAAACAAAAATATATCACAATGTAGTAAATGTAAGTCCACCAATTCAAAAGTGTCAAGACACGGATGAATGGAAATGAAAGAAGGGAAGAAGACGTGGATAGAGAATAAGTGTTAAGAAACTGAACAGGAACTGAACAGGAACTGAACAAGAATGACAGTGAAAAGACGTAACAAGTTATAAAGGACCTCACTAGCTCAAAGCATAAAAGAACTAACAACACAAGACAAAAACAATACATGCTTAACTGAAGAAAAGGAGGAGATAATAGATGGACCAATACTGTTCAGAGTTGCATAACTTTGAAATCTCAAGGCTACTAAAATCCTATTCTTCGCACGGAAGTAGCATAAAAAGTGATGTCCCTTAAAAAGGTAAAATGTTTCAGAGTTGAGAACTTCCCTGCTGAACTTCTAAAGGCTGGAAGAGAAACCTTGATAAACGCATTTTTTAAGATTTGCAAGATCTGGAAGTGAAGCTCTGGACCCAATCACCCATTACCACTCTTCCAAAGAAAGGCGATTTGGAACTCTTGTCAATACTACCTCACCATAAGCCTCATAAGTCAACCCAGCAAAGTCCAGTTTAAAATTATACTAAACCGGTTAACACTGATTGTCGATAGATTATAACAAATAGTTTAGGACTTTATTAAGTATAAATCCAGTTCTGGTTATGTACATACATTGCAGAACCAAAAATTTGTAGTACAGTTATTAATTACAGCCAACGACTTATAGCCTTATAGCCAATGAATATCGACAGTCAGCTTTGCATTAATTCATATTTGAGAGACCGCATTTAAAAGTTTGACTTTTAAATATTTATAAAGTTCCCCTTTCAGACCTTGCACTCCGTAACTTTCACATACTCTTTACTGTGGCCGACGGTTAACGAGAGTGTCATGTGGCTACAGCCACCTTAACTTTTCCCCAAGTAATGTCAGGTACCCATTAGAGCTAGGTGGACTTAGGAGCGCCCTAAAGATGCCGAAATTAAACGACCCAGCCTTGACCAGGATTCGAACCCGGGAACCATCATTTCGACGTCAAGTGCTCTACCGCTCAGCCAGCGCCTCCAAATAGAACTAAACGACAACATATTTAGAACAAAAAAAACTCACCTTCAATGTAAAAGATATGTCAGAAAGCATTGAAATGTTACTCGAGGAATAGAGATTCTATTTATAGTAAGGTCTTAGTGTCCGATGCTCATGGGAATGGGGAAACTGATTATGAGTGTAAAAAAGTGACCGTTCTATAGATTGGTGTCACGGTGTGACTGACCGCACTTGCCTAGACAGTGAACTAAATAGGATTTGCAAATTATAATGACGATATTATTGCTTGGTGGCATAACGTGAATAAAGCTAGGTCAAGGCCATTGAGGCCGCACAGTGGAATGTCTCATTAGGTCTTAGGTCACTGTATGATAAGTCAGGACGAAGTCAAGTCCTTTAAAGTAGCTTGGATCTTAGGTCACTGTATGATAAGTCAGGACGAAGTCAAGTCCTTTAAAGAAGTTTGGATTTACTATCTTAATGGAAAGAATTGATCACAGATAAGTAGCTACCAATTTAGAGACATTGCCAGGAGGAAGGTCAACTTAAAATTGTACACAAACATACAATGAGTACGAAAGTATCTGACACGCTCTGTGCGTTACATTTGTATTCAGACTTATGGATTGAGATCGAATTTATCTCCAGACTATTATTACCAAAGCTCTATTCACGCCTTCTCTTGAAGAACTCAGCAGAAACCTGGATCCAGCAACCTGGACAGCTGATCTAAAAAATTACTCTAATAAATTTTCCTAAAAATTAAACAGTTGATGTATATAGCTGAAAAAACAGTAGCTCGTTGGCGACTCTGGGGAAATTCTAGTTTGACCGTTATGATTTTTGAAAGTAAAAAAATAAATGAAAATTTGACTAGAGACTAGTTCAGATGTCCAAATGGTTTGAGACTTCGTCCCTTTAATGAACCATGTGACCCGAGAAAGGCTTTTATCTCGTGGCCAGGATAAGAGATTGGCTCTTCACCGATCTCTCTGTCAAGGGACCCCCATCAACTAGGTGATCCTTTATTCACACCCGTCTTTACATGTAGCATGGTCTCCAAACCTCAGCATGAATTCCTCCTTTCATGCGGGTTGGTCCCTTTATGCCTATGCTGAAGACTGGGATTTGAAATTCCAGAAATTTAAGGGGTACTTTTACTAAGGTGTACTATTACTAAGGGGTACCTCACTTTTACTTTTGGTGGATAAAGGGAGACAAACAAATAGTTTGTGTGCCAAATGTAAATAATAACGAAAGTTTCAATAAACTATACCTTCCTAAAAATACCTTTGTAAAAATAAACTATACCATTCTAAAAAGTATTTGTTTGTGTGTGTGCTCATCTTAATTGAATCTAGAAGCATTTATGGTGGCGGTGTCTTGTACCATACACAAGATATAACTGGGCGTGTTTATTAACAGGCTAGGCCAAATCACAAGGTACCGAAGCCTACAAATATACTTTCTTGAGAGAGCAGTACCAGGAAAAGAAGAAAAAGCAGAGAAAGCGATGGTAAGACTATATAAAAGAATAAACAGGCCTGAAATTGAAAGAAATTCTATCCAAAGCAAAAGACGGAGAGGAATGAAGAAAGAAGATTAACAGATGTGCCCAAACTGTTCAACATTTTTATGTTGGAGCGTTCAGATGACTAGACAAAAACATGAGATGAACTGCGCAGTGGTTTCCAAATTCGGGAGCTCTCCAAATAGTTTTCTATCTATTGGGGTGCTTTGGGGCCAGTGTTTTGTACGGGCCTCTTGGTAAAGACAGCAGTTTTGGAGGACATGGTCAGCATTCTCTGATGACACTCCACATGGGCAGATGTCACTGGTTCCAATTTCGAGCTTCCGGTACATATGTTGTCTCATTCTGTTGTTTCCGGCCCTGTGTCGAAGATTAGAAGTTGATCTTGTCGGGATAGCTTATAATAGGCATTATCTTTTTTGTGATTTGGATGAGAGCTTGTCCATTTCTCATTTATTTTATTTATTATTAGTTTCTTTATTTCTTCTGGATAGAGTGAAATGTTTAGTTGTGAGTTTGTTCTCCCATTCTTGGCGAGTGTGTCCGCCTTCTCATTTCCTTTTACTTCTACATGTGGCGTAACATGAAGTTGCGATCATTTGGGGCCGGGGGGGGGGGTCTTGACTTCTTTGGGAGCTCCTGCATTGTGCGTAATATTGAATATTTAATGTAAAAAAAAAAAAAACTAATTAGGGGACCTCTCTTCAAGTGGGATCCAGGGAGGATTTTCAAATTCTCCCTTTCCTCCCCCACCCTATCAACGCCTCTGGAAATTCGACTAATACTGAGATCATTAAAATGTTTTTTGATTTATTTTTATGTGTGTATAATTTTGATCTTCTCGGCTTATACACACAAACGTCTTTCATCATCATTTGTTTTGACATGTGAACCTCATTTCCACTACTCTTAATGCCAACGTATACATTTGGTGCTTACTATTTCAAAACATGACTTGTCTCGTATGGACTTTTTTTTTAGGGTGAAGTTTTTTTTTATGATAAGGGCCTACGTGCGTGTGTGTGTGTGTGTGTGTACGTGAGTGAGTGATTGTGTGTATGTGTTACACTTCGATTGCGTGTGTGTTGAGCTGTGTTTGCTTGTTATGTTTAAATGTATCACCAGAGAGATGAGAACATATGGTCTTTTTTCTTGACCTCGCGCTATTTGCCTCGCGTCATCAAAAGGGAAATAATCAATAAATAGGTCAAAACCATAATTGGGTCAAATATCTGATTTGAACAGAGCTGTCCGAAGTACCAAAAATAGCATCAGCAGTAACAAATAGCAAGGATCAGAAGGGAACGGCTTGTTACTCAGAACTAGAGACTATTCAAAAATATTTAGTTTTGTTCAATGTTTGAGATTGCGTTCAAGTCAAACTTAACTATTTGGCCTCCAAAATCTATAGGTTTACGAAGCTAGAATATATCAATTCAGAGGCGTAGCTAGGAATTTTTTCACCTTTTAGGGACACGGGGGCTTTACCTCTTTGGTGGGTGCCCCTGCATTTTGTGTAAGATTTAATATTTAATGTAAAAAAACACTCCGGGGGGGGGGATATTTTAAAATTCTGCCCCTCCTCCCCCCCACTCTAGCAACGCCACTGTATCAATTATTGATTGCTTTTAGAACTGCAGAGATCTAGATGAATATTTGTACAGACAATGGCCATTATCTTTATAGCCAAAAATGTTGTAGTTTTAAAAGAAATAAAAATCATTGTTTTATTGTGTGTGTAAATTCTTGACTATTAGTGAGAGAGAGAGAGATGATGGAGAGTAAGGTCGAGAGAGAGAGAGAGAGGAAGAGATAGAGTAGAAGAGAGGGGGAGAGAGTAAGATATAGATGGAAATAGAGGAGAGAGAGACAGAGATAGAAGAAGAGACTGTAAGGGAGAGAATAATTCAAAAAGACAGACTACAGTAAGAACATTATTTATATTTTTTTGCCTGCAAGTATTCTCGACTATTACTGACTTTTAACACTTGTAATACGTTAATGATGTTTAGTTTGCATTTCGACCTCGTTCTAAGATCATAGACTCAAGCCTGCTGTTCTAGACTACGCCTGCTGTTCTAGACTCACATTTGCTGTTCTAGACTCACGCCTGCTGTTCTAGACTCACGCCTGCTGTTCTAGACTCACGTCCGCTGTTCTAGACTCACTCCTGTTGTTCTAGACTAACGCCCGATGTGCTAGACTCACGTCCGCTGTTCTAGACTCACATTTGCTGTTCTAGACTCACATTTGCTGTTCTAGACTCACGCCTGCTGTTCTAGACTCACATTTGCTGTTCTAGACTCACATTTGCTGTTCTAGACTCACGTCCGCTGTTCTAGACTCACGCCTGTTGTTCTAGACTCACGCCCGCTGTTCTAGACTCACATTTGCTGTTCTAGACTCACGCCTGCTGTTCTAGACTCACATTCGCTGTTCTAGACTCACATTTGCTGTTCTAGACTCACGCCCGCTGTTCTAGACTCACGTCTGTTGTTCTAGACTCACGCCAGCTGTTCTAGACTCACGTCCGCTGTTCTAGACTACGCCTGCTGTTCTAGGCTCACATTTGCTGTTCTAGACTCACGCCTGCTGTTCTAGACACACATTTTCAGCTCTAGACTCATCAGTGATGTTGTAGACATCTCTCTGTGGCATTTTACGTCTGGAGAGACGATCTTTTCCCCTTGCAAGCTCTTGTGTGACTAAAGAGGCCGATCCTTGATACACAGCTGCGATCGCAGGTTGGGCATATGTAGTCACCAGGCGCCGTTGCATTTTCACCCTTCTTTCTGCTTCTGTTGTGTATGGCATCTGCAATCAAAGACCCCTCCTTTATGCTCTTTCTCCACGTGGATCTATCCAGTGCCACCTGTAGACACAGAGCTAATATTAACATATGACTTCGTTATTTATCTTAAAACTATTTTAGCCATCTCCATTCTACAGACGTCCATAAAGCCTACGTTGTATTTCTTACACAATCTCTGTCAACGTGCCCCTGTTCATCGACTTTTTAACTCTTTCTCTCCTAATTAACGATACGTTAATGGTTTATTTGACCCAATTAAATTAAAATTAAAATTAAATTAATTTTTGTTGTTCTTTTAAAACAATAATTTGTGTTATATAAAGAGAGCATGCATACAATCCAATCTAATTCTATTATTATAATAGCTTTTATATAGCGCTACTTTCATGCTTATAGCATGCTCAGAGCGCTTTGGTCCAATCTCATTTGTGGACCAAGGTGGTATCTAGGAGTTGGTTTTCCGTGCTGCCTTTATGCGCTCAGTAAACACAACTCTGCCCGAGTCGGGTGTCGAACTTTGAGCCCCCTTCTAGGTAGTTAAGTCAAGCCAAGCTCAAGTGCACATAGCCTCTCGACCACGCTGCCCACTATACTAAAAGTAACGTTTTCTGATCACAACAAAATAATGTTATTGAAGTTTAATCATGACAGGGTAGAATGTACAGGTGTGAAAAATGGAAAAATTCAGTCAGAATGGGGACAAATAATTGCGAGATAAAAGAGTTACTATTATCCTTGTTTTATCGTATATCTGTTCGCTTACAGTTCTCTCTACGTGACCAATCATTGTCCAGCGTTGATGTGCTTGGTCATGTGAGTCACTTCGTATTACTTATTCATTTGTTTGTCTTCTGCCGTCTAGCTTCACTCCAGGTCTGCCATGACTCCTGTTCTGCCCTCACTCCTGGTCTACCCCTCAATCCTGGTCTACCCCTCACTACTAGTGTAGCCTTGACACAGAAATCTAAAGAATTACTTACAGTAAAACACTGAGATTACATCAATGTGGAACGAAATGAAATGACAAAGTCCTATAAATTCGTTCTACGGAAAGGAAATTCTAGACATCTATCTTAACAAGATCGGAAATATTTGTGTACTGACTAGACGGCTGGATCGGAGCCCAGGAGATGTTTACTTCTAGATATTAAGGTTATTCTATGTCCTTTTTCTAGGACGGCTTCAACTTTTTGTACTTTTTTCCTTAACTGTTTTAGATTAAGTAAATAAGTAACTTTTTTTTTTGAAACAAAACGTTTATTTACAGAATGGGCCACAGTCAAGTCCGTCACTAAAAAGGATGTTTTCCCCTCAAGAGTCTAGCAGTAACACTGATTTCTATAAGTGAAACTTAACCTCTAACCCTAAAGTCTATGTCGTCATTATAAAATATCCGTTCACTATCAGTACATAAAAGTGCGCAACCCAATAAACTAAACTAACTATCTAACATATCTTCCCCCCCCCCTATTTTTTTTCCTTTAAAAAAAAATCAAATTTTTTTTTTATAAAACAGTCTTTACAATGGACAACAAACATAAAATTAATTCACTGTTCATAGTTCATCACAGCTCATCATGAAGACACCAAAGCATAGAGTTCATTCACATCTACATCTCCAGTACAAGTGTTGCATTAGGCTACGCTTTAAGCAATTATGGAAATGAAACATAGTTCGTCATTCTAAAAGATAACAACAACATATTGCAAAATTTTAAGATTTTATTTTGGTTTATATGTTTCAGAAATGAAGATCATCCTAGCACAAACCTCTCATTAGACGACAGCCCAGAGCGCAGGCCACACGATTTGGCAGTAGAAAATGAATGCTGAGCAGTACTAAAAGAAAAATTTAATTCATTATTTAAGACTCGGTTTCTAAATTAGCCTGCACTTGAATTAAAAGATTGGTCTATCTACACCCCCCCTCCTGAAAGCAGAGGTCACAAAGAAAAAAAAAAGCAACAATTCTTTCGTGAAGGTTACATGAAACATGTCTTGGGATTTTTTTTTTGTTATCGGGGATGATCTAAAGAGTTCGAAGATATTAAAATTGAACAAGATTAATTTGTATCTAGGGGTTAACATGAAAGTCTTAGGCTTTTAAAATTGTAAGAGATTCATTTGTTGGAAGTTTGAAGATCTTAAACTTGAATACGAGGCTCAAGAAAGTCTTCAGTTATGGTGAGCCGCTTCTATTCTTTGACTAACTCCATGTGCTTACAATGTAGTTTTTTTTTGGCTTTCCTATTACGCCTGTGTAATTCAATAAGGCACGAATTGCAGTGTTCAAACTCAATAAAGCCACGAAGTGCAGTGTTCAAACTCAATAAAGCCACGAAGTGCAGTGTTCAAAGTCAATAAAGCCACGAAGTGCAGTGTTCATACTCAATAAAGCCACGAAGAGAAGTGTTCAAACTCAATAAAGCCACGAAGTGCAGTGTTCAAACTCAATAAAGCCACGAAGTGCAGTGTTCAAACTCAATAAAGCCACTGAGGGCTGAGTTTTGAGTTTCATGAAATGTTCATACGTGCTTTTGAACCTTCACTTAAGTTTTGTGCAAGAAGAGGTCTTTTTTTTTCTTGCACACAACGCAGCCAAGCTTTAGAGATTTTTAGTCATTAAAACTTTCGTCGGTCTGTCGTTAAAAGTTTCGAATTTTGTAAATGACTGGTCATTAAATAGACATTGACTGGACATTAAACAGACATTGGCTGGACATTAAATGGTCATTGACTGGACATTAAATAGACATTGACCGGACATTAAATAGACATTGACTGGACATTAAACAGACATTGGCTGGACATTAAATGGTCATTGACGGGACATTAAATAGACATTGACCGGACATTAAATAGAAAATGACTGGACATTAAATAGACATTGACTGGACATTAAATAGACATTGACTGGACATTAAATAGACATTGACTGGACATTAAATAGACATTGACAGGGCATAGGACGTGCATTCTTTGACTGCTGATAAATCTTTTAGAGATGTCGTCAAGATACTAATTGTTGTTTGATTTCGTCTTTATTCATTTTATAATGTTTATAGGGGAAACAAATACATGATTTGTTAGTAACGTTATGAATTATTGTTCCTGACAGTAACGATTAATAAAGAGACTCCAGTTGTTTTATTTAAAAAAAATCATTTAAATAAACGCTTACAAATAAAGAAGCAAGTAAATTGTAGACATGTCGTATTCACGTGTATATCGCCTTAGATTACACTTTGGTTATGTGATGAACTTTATTATCATCAAATGTTTTGAAAATTTATATAAACATATTTTCATTATTCGATCTATATTGCATATTGAAGTTCTTGAAGTATTTGTTGCATTAAAAAGTAAGCATGCCACTGGTATGTAAGGTCTGACTAAAGTGGATACATCGCAAAGGACAGTAAATGATTACGCCTGGCCTTGACTATCCTTGTAGAGATCAGTAGAGGGAGAGAATCTGAATCGGCATGAAAAAAAAAATAAGAGCGATAATTTGTATCTCATCCTGAGGTGTCAAAATTCAAAAGAAAGAAAAAGTTTGTTTGCGTCCCTTTGTCTCACCAGTAACATAAAGCGTAAAAAAATACTCAGGAGCTTGTCATAATGTAAAGCTACGATTGCATCCCGTTGTGAATAGTGTACGTGATGGACTTCAGTACATTTCATACACTTTCTTCTAGACCAATTAATAAACAAACAAAAAAAGTGGTGGGGAGGGATATGATACATATATATATATGGATATATCGTCTGAAATTCCAAAAGAGAAGACTATTAAGTGGCTATACATAGTTTATAAGTCCTCTTATTTTCAGTACAAAACTTCTTAGTCAGCATTAACATAGGCACACATGATCATCCCATTTCATCTTGTCTTGTGGTGGCCACATCATCATACCCCCAACCCCAATTGACTCGTATTGAAAAACTATGTGAACATTTAACTGCTCGAAGACTTATGAAGTTATGAACATGATATTAGATACATATCATTAATTGTAACTAGTTTCTGTCGCACAGACAAAAATTTGTTTTTAGAATGAAATCACTCGCTTGGTAGCGTGTATATCTCGACATAGTTTAAAAATTACAACTTAATGGAGAATGTGAATTAATAATGGAATAGATGAATCAATAGAGGATTGCCAATATAAATAGATGATAAAAAATAAGAATAGATGATTGACGATGTAAATAGATGATGAAAAATAAGAACAGATGATTGACAATGTGAATAGATGATAGACAATTGATGATTGACAATATGAATAGATGATAGACAATGTGAATAGATGGCAAACCTTGTCAATGGAGAATGCACAATCATAAAAAAAATATGTATCATTGACGTCATATACATCGTAGATATGACATCATGACGTACATGACGTCAGCACTGTCTGACGTCTGCTGGTGTCGTGAATTTAGTCGCTGAGACACTTTCCCGAGACACTTTAACAATGAATGAAGTAAGACCTTAGAGGCTCGAAACCAAAACTTCACTGACCTACATGTGAATCAGATAAGTGAGAAAGTAGGGCATTAGTAGGGCACGTGCGTGTAGATTGGTTTGTTTTTCTTTTCAGACTCATACCTCCCATTCTCTATCGCCCTCTCTCTTTCTTACTCTCATACACTCTTTTCTACACATTGTGTGTGTGTGTGTGTGTCTCTCTCTCTTTGTCTCTCTCTCTCTCTCTCTCTCAGTTCTTCATTTGTTTTAACTCTTTGAGATTTGACTGACGGCTGATAGCTAGGTAGAAAAAAACAACCTATCTGGTCACAATGGCTGCAACTCCGATTCCCAAAATAAGTAATGTCAGTATAAAATATTAATATTATAATACTTGAATCTTCCTAATGCATTGCAGACTTCTTCAAGATTTACTGTGTTCAGACTTCTCCAAGATTTACTGTGTTCAGACTTCTTCAAGATTTACTGTGTGTCGTAATGTGGTTACGAAAAGAACAACATACTTTTCATTGAAGAGTATTTCTTTTCACACAGCTTATATCATCTCTCTCTGTTTGTCTGTCAGTCTGTCTGTCTGTCTGGTAGAAAATGTGTACACGTTATTACTCTTGTACCCATTCTCCGATCAAGTTGAAACATTGCACAACTAATCAATGGCATAGATACGACATGAATTAGTAAAACAAAATAAACCAATTAGTTAATTTAATTATGATAATTAATTATTTGGTACTGTCGAAAACTGACTATTCGTTCTTAATGGCAAGATGTATGTACTAGTAATATTACAAATTAAGGCTCTGTTGTCTAGTGATGACTCTCGCTCTTGGTGCGTGTATTACTTTGTCTACATGATAATTACATGTGTATTAATTTAACTAATAACAATGTCACAACACCAATGACCACAAATTGAATTCATAAAGTCAAACTCTCTAATGAAAACTATAAATTTAATATGGTAAATAGGGCATCGATGGCCACTTTAAAATAATGCAACAAATGTAATAATTGATTAATTAACTACTCTATGACAGCATTTTTGATGAATGATAAAATAATTCAATAGAAATACATGTAGAATGAAAAGCATAAAACAACGACAGAAATAGTTTTTCACCCATGCTCAGCCAGACCAACCAGTTCCCTCCTCAATGCACGCTCCTGGATCCAGCATCGCAAGGCCACATGAGTTCAACATATGTTGTCTGTCTGTCATTTGTGTATACCATCGTCTGTCACTCATTTTGTACCTTCTCATATACAGACTGTCACTGCGACTCTCGACTAAGGCTGCCTGTCACTAAGACTCCGACTAAGACTAGGACTGCTACCACGACACAGACTAGGACTCATCTAGGACTGTCACTACAGCACAGACTGTCGTTACATCACAGACTAAGACACCAACTCACAGACTGTCACTCTAAAAAGAAATAATCGAAATATCGCTAACAACAATCTAAAGCGCCATTCTATTTATTCTTAATCAACTAACATCTAAATCTAGATACAAAAACTTATAAAAATATTTCTTCTTACCCTGGTCTCTTAGAAATAATACACTACATGTTGTTTCTGGCAAACAACACACACCTCTTGGAGCCAAGCTCGCGAGCCAGCCTCGGCGACTTGCTCCCAATGTTTATATGTGTCGTTCACCAGAAAACGCCTAGCACAGGACACACGCTCCTGCTAGCCTACATTGCTCTGTGTGTCCCGAATACCCCACAATTCTACCCTATATAGGCAGGAGACCTAACCCCACGCTAAAACTAACGCTACTAAATCGTCAGGTGTCTGTCCACCTACGGGTATCAAGTCCCCCCTAGAAGCTATACATCTAAATGTCACGCTATTTCTACCCTTTGTCTCTACTCTGTCAAGTCTGTCTTTGAGCAGTGAAAACACCTACAAAATAATTTACTTGCTCTCACACACACACACACATCTGTGACAACGTGTGTTAATCTAGTCGTGCGTGTTAATTAAAGACTCTTCCAATACAATGGCTTTCACGGCTGATTCTGGCAAGCTGTTCCATATTCTAATGACACTTGGATCATTTGTAGGACTTTGTCCTAACATAGGAAATAAGAAATGTTATCTTTGTGTCGTTCTGAGTATTTTAGTTTTTATTGTGCTTTTGTATTTTACCTGTCCCTTAGTCTGTTGGACCGTTAGGGCACCATGCAAAGATTGTTCGACCTTCTTTCTATATTCCTCTCTGTCTTTTGTCTTAGAACCTCTTTGAATGTCAGGCCTGTCCATTTTTTTATCTTGTCTTCCCATCGCTGACTGCCTCTTCTTTTTTTTTTTCCCTGATGGAAGGTGTTTGCAAGCCCCGAGGATCTTGTTTAATAGTCATTGATTTTTAATCTATCTACCTATCTATCTATCTATCTATCTATCTATCTATCTATCTATCTATCTATCTATCTATCTATCTATCTATCTATCTATCTATCTATCTGCAAACTGTGTGGCAGAGGAGTTACCTGCGAACTACATGGCTGGCTTCCTGTGCGAGTCATTCTTAAAGGGTCCATCGAAAAGATTTTCTGGCGCTGCGTCTTGGAGCAACGGCCCTGGGAACTACAACAGTGACCTCCACTACCTTCCCTTTTATTGAACGATCTGTTGGACAACCTGGTGACTACGACCCCTGCTTAGTCAGTGACTCCAATGCTCAGTGAATCTCCCTAGGGCTCGTACATCATTGCCCAGTGTTATTGCCAGTCATTGACTTGAATCACCAGATTGCTAGTACAACTCTAGTCTCTAGTACAACTAGTACATTTTAGATAGAAGAGCTTGAAAAAACTTAAACAAACTTCTTTTTAAAACAAAACTAAATATAAATTTTATTACAATGTAGACAAATTCAACCTGATATGAAATAATTCTAATACTCCCTACAAAGTAACGTCCTTTCTGGTTAAAAATCACTAGATCGTCTCATTCTCTCGACAACTGCATTACGAAAAAATCAGCTCATATTTCATCATTTAGTCTGCACGTCCACCAACCAATAGTTAAATTCTCACCGTCACCTCACAGCCTTAAATACATACACATTTTATTAACAACCAGACTGTTACCTCACTGCTCAGTCAATCATGTCACTGCTCAGTCAATCATGTCACTGCTCAGTCAATCATGTCGTTGCTCAGTCAATCATGTCACTGCTCAGTCAATCATGTCACTGCTCAGTCAATCATGTCACTGCTCAGTCAATCATGTCACTGCTCAGTCAGTCATGTCACTGCTCATTCAATCATGTCACTGCTCAGTCAGTCATGTCAATGCTCAGTCAATTACTTGACTGCTCAGTCAATTACACCTCTGCTCAGTCACTTGCTTAACTGCCGTGTCAGTTACATCACTGCTCAGTCAATTACATCACTGCTCAGTCAATTACACCACTGCTCAGTCAATTAAATCACTGCTCAGTAAAAAAAAATGTCAATCTTGCTGACCTATAAAAAAGAAATTTATGGAAAAGACAGAGAGAGAGAGAGAGAGAGAGAGAGAGAGAGAGAGAGAGAGAAATAGAGAGATGCAATCTTAACTGTGGCTAAAGAGATTAAACTGTGTCTTTAAATAAAAGTACAAGCAGCCAGAGAAGGAGGGAAAAAAAAGGTTTGCAATCACATAGACAAAGATCTTTTACATTGACACAGACTGACGTTCGAATAAACTCACCCACTAGCACATCGACGTTCTTACACACACACATCCACACACACACACACACTCCACACACACACACCAACAAGCAATGGTTAGATTCTTTAATAACACACACAAAGTTTTTTTTTTTAAGTTGCTGTCTGGACTAGATTCCTCATTCCCCCCCCACTTCTCTCAGGTTATCCACTCTCTTTACTTGATTGAGCCTACTCCCCATCTCTCTCTGTACCCCTGCACCTTCCCCCTCCCCCCTTCTTTCTAGCAGCCGGGTGGAGGAAAAAAATACAACTGTATGAGTCATCACCATGCTCTGATCAATACATGGACAACGGCGCCCTCCAACAGGTTATGGACAACGGCGCCCTCCAACAGGTT
>JADKLZ010034288.1:5997-23280 GCA_021533235.1 Biomphalaria straminea
GCACAGTAAGACGGGGGAAATAGCTACATGAACTGCACAGTAAGACGTGGAAATAGCTACATGAACTGCACAGTAAGACGTGGAAATAGCTACATGAACTGCACAGTAAGACGGGGGAAATAGCTACATGAACTGCACAGTGAGACGTGGAAATAGCTACATGAACTGCACAGTAAGACGGGGGAAATAGCTACATGAACTGCACAGTAAGACGGGGAAATTTCTACAAATTAATTAGTAGTAATCGAGCTTTTGTCACAAGAAATAAGGGGAAAAAGCCGCTATTAGGTTTGTGCAAAATGTCCGTCTGTCCGTCTGTGCGTCTGTCCGTCTGTCACACTCAGGGCGCCAAAACTAGAAGAGGTACGAAAAATATTTTTTCACCATTAAATGCGGCTTGAAAAGTTTAGGTGCAACGGCTACTTTTAGTTTTCTAAAAGCAAACCGTTTAATTTATAAAATTAATAATGCAAGCGATTTTTTAATAATAAAACACCAATTCTGAAACAATTACGTAAATGTAAGGGAGGAAATGTTACTAGAAAAAAATTTCTTGGCATGTAGATATCACGCATATTTTTTAAAATGAATTTCTGTCTGTCTCTTCGTCTGTCCGTCTGTCAGACTCAGAGCGCCAAAACTAGAAGAGATACGAAAAATATTATTTCACCATTAAATGCAGTTTAGGTGCAACGGCTACTTTAGTTTTCTAAAAGCAAACCGTTTAATTTATAAAATTAATTATGCAAGCGATTTTTTAATAACAAAACACCAATTCTAAAACAATTACGTAAATGTAAGGGAGGAAATGTTTCTATAAGAAATACTCTCGACACATAGATCTAAATATCACGCACATTTTTTAAAATGAACTTTTAGCAGCGGCTTTCGTGTACTAGCGTAAAACCCGGAAAAGACATGATTCTAAACTAATTTCTTAAATTAAAAAAAAAAATCAGATTAAAAAAAAATTGTTTAGTGCCCCCATTAGAATGAAAGAAGCATATTTTTGTGCGTTTTGTCTGTTGTTTGGTCTGTCCGTCACGGTTAGAAAAAAACACACTAAAGGCTTTTGAAAATATGATTTAACCTTTACTGTTCTTTCAGAAATATTGCGATAGTTTAAGGATAGGAGCATACAGGAATTGAGCTAGGACTAAACGATAAATCCGAACTAAAGTCTAGTGCGCAAACATCAAGATAAGGCAGGTTTATACCCTGCTCGCCATCCTCCGTCGTCCAGCGAGTAGTTAATTATTTTCAACTTAGAAGGAACATCCGAAACATCTTGCGAATAGGCGGATCTGACAGGGATCCGACTCCGACGGGGCCGCCTCTGAGTTTGTGTATCACACAAACTCTTTGTAATCTTGTTTATAAGGTTAAAATTCTTAAAATGCAAGATTTTACTTAAAATTGTACTCTATTCAATTAATTTAAACTATTTAAAAGAAAAAGAAAATAATCTGTCTATCTATCTATATATATCTCTCTATCTATATATATATATATATATATATATATATATATATATATATACAGGGCCGGTTTTAGGCCACTGCAATCTATGCGGTCGCAGTGGGCCCCGCGCTTTCATAGACCCCGCGCTAATTCAAAACATAAACGAAAATCCCCCAAATCGATTAAAACCTCATGAAAACTCAAAAATCTTCAGAAAAATTATCAAAATTGTCATTTGTGGGTGTCATTCATTGCTTCAAACGCCAACCCTACGCGCGATAAAAGACGAAAAAGGCATTGTCAGCTTTCATCTAATAGAATGTAATAATCGGGTGAATTTCATAAAAATCTGAAGTTTCAATACTTTATTTACTTTTATAGTCACTCATACGTACATATGCCATAGGTTACAAGGTTCGTAAATTACAATTAATTTGATAACAATTTTTTAACTTAGTTAAGTATGAAACAAATTTAAAGTCGATTTTTTTCTTATATAAAATTCTAAATTTCTCTTATTATCCTTACTCCCATACAGACTAGGCCCCGCGCTATCAGTTTAGCATAGGGCCCCGCAATAGCTAGGACCGGCCCTGTATATATATATAAATATATATATATATATATACTCCTTCGTGTTTGAAGATGAACACATTTCTCAAATCCTATAAATTCAACGATGGGACAAAGATTATATGTAATTGTATCACTGCGTTCCCTTACATCGAACGACTTTAACATGGGTTCTTATTGCAACACACCTGTATCATTATGTTCAGTTATAAGTGAAGATTGAACAACCACAAAAACTTGCGTTCTAATATTCTTTCCCATGCTACAGCCGCTTGGGGAGAGTAGATATATCTCACTTATATAACCGGAGAATTTGGTAGGGGTGTCAGCCTGTTTGGGATGAAGGAGGGGGGGCTGTGGGGGGGGGGAAAGGGTGTTGCTGTGTGCTACCGCGGTCCGGTGTGAGTGCCCTGTGCGGTCAGCTTCTCCGGGTGTGAGGGGCAAGCGTATGACTAAGACGTTGGCTCTGGTCCAGACGGCGAGGTCAGCGTGGCACGTGGCCTAGTTGTGTCTTTGCTACACTGGCCGTCCTAAAGTCCGCTCTCTACATGACATTTCACTATCTTAAGTCTGCATTTGATTGACTGAGTTCAACATAGATCTAGATCTTTGCTTTGAGAGCGTCAATACAGACATTAGAAAACGGCTATTAAACTGGAAATATATTAGAATGGGAATATATATTATAGTCATCTAGTATTCCAGTACTAGACTGGGAATATATCTAGACACTTTAACCCTTACTGTCTACTTCTGTTTGCATCTATATATTGTTATTGTTACAGTAGTAATGCTGAGATGGACGATTGTAGTCAAACTGAATTCCCATTTGTTTGGACCAATGAAATGATCTTGTCTCATCTTAGACATGAAATAAATATGCCTTATACCGTTGTTCTAAGCAATAGTTAAGACATTTTGTACTGGTCATTACACTTGTAATATCTGTAACTGCTGTCGTGCGGTTTGCGCGCTGGACTGTCGTATGGATTTATCGATGGTCCCGGGTTCAAACTAGGCCCGCTCCCATCCCCCGTCGTCCTGCGGGAGGTTTGGACTAGGAAGTAAACTATCTTCAACTCTGAAGGAATATCCGAAACATGTAAAACATTTTACAAACAAAAATATATCACAATGTAGTAAATGTAAGTCCACCAATTCAAAAGTGTCAAGACACGGATGAATGGAAATGAAAGAAGGGAAGAAGACGTGGATAGAGAATAAGTGTTAAGAAACTGAACAGGAACTGAACAGGAACTGAACAAGAATGACAGTGAAAAGACGTAACAAGTTATAAAGGACCTCACTAGCTCAAAGCATAAAAGAACTAACAACACAAGACAAAAACAATACATGCTTAACTGAAGAAAAGGAGGAGATAATAGATGGACCAATACTGTTCAGAGTTGCATAACTTTGAAATCTCAAGGCTACTAAAATCCTATTCTTCGCACGGAAGTAGCATAAAAAGTGATGTCCCTTAAAAAGGTAAAATGTTTCAGAGTTGAGAACTTCCCTGCTGAACTTCTAAAGGCTGGAAGAGAAACCTTGATAAACGCATTTTTTAAGATTTGCAAGATCTGGAAGTGAAGCTCTGGACCCAATCACCCATTACCACTCTTCCAAAGAAAGGCGATTTGGAACTCTTGTCAATACTACCTCACCATAAGCCTCATAAGTCAACCCAGCAAAGTCCAGTTTAAAATTATACTAAACCGGTTAACACTGATTGTCGATAGATTATAACAAATAGTTTAGGACTTTATTAAGTATAAATCCAGTTCTGGTTATGTACATACATTGCAGAACCAAAAATTTGTAGTACAGTTATTAATTACAGCCAACGACTTATAGCCTTATAGCCAATGAATATCGACAGTCAGCTTTGCATTAATTCATATTTGAGAGACCGCATTTAAAAGTTTGACTTTTAAATATTTATAAAGTTCCCCTTTCAGACCTTGCACTCCGTAACTTTCACATACTCTTTACTGTGGCCGACGGTTAACGAGAGTGTCATGTGGCTACAGCCACCTTAACTTTTCCCCAAGTAATGTCAGGTACCCATTAGAGCTAGGTGGACTTAGGAGCGCCCTAAAGATGCCGAAATTAAACGACCCAGCCTTGACCAGGATTCGAACCCGGGAACCATCATTTCGACGTCAAGTGCTCTACCGCTCAGCCAGCGCCTCCAAATAGAACTAAACGACAACATATTTAGAACAAAAAAAACTCACCTTCAATGTAAAAGATATGTCAGAAAGCATTGAAATGTTACTCGAGGAATAGAGATTCTATTTATAGTAAGGTCTTAGTGTCCGATGCTCATGGGAATGGGGAAACTGATTATGAGTGTAAAAAAGTGACCGTTCTATAGATTGGTGTCACGGTGTGACTGACCGCACTTGCCTAGACAGTGAACTAAATAGGATTTGCAAATTATAATGACGATATTATTGCTTGGTGGCATAACGTGAATAAAGCTAGGTCAAGGCCATTGAGGCCGCACAGTGGAATGTCTCATTAGGTCTTAGGTCACTGTATGATAAGTCAGGACGAAGTCAAGTCCTTTAAAGTAGCTTGGATCTTAGGTCACTGTATGATAAGTCAGGACGAAGTCAAGTCCTTTAAAGAAGTTTGGATTTACTATCTTAATGGAAAGAATTGATCACAGATAAGTAGCTACCAATTTAGAGACATTGCCAGGAGGAAGGTCAACTTAAAATTGTACACAAACATACAATGAGTACGAAAGTATCTGACACGCTCTGTGCGTTACATTTGTATTCAGACTTATGGATTGAGATCGAATTTATCTCCAGACTATTATTACCAAAGCTCTATTCACGCCTTCTCTTGAAGAACTCAGCAGAAACCTGGATCCAGCAACCTGGACAGCTGATCTAAAAAATTACTCTAATAAATTTTCCTAAAAATTAAACAGTTGATGTATATAGCTGAAAAAACAGTAGCTCGTTGGCGACTCTGGGGAAATTCTAGTTTGACCGTTATGATTTTTGAAAGTAAAAAAATAAATGAAAATTTGACTAGAGACTAGTTCAGATGTCCAAATGGTTTGAGACTTCGTCCCTTTAATGAACCATGTGACCCGAGAAAGGCTTTTATCTCGTGGCCAGGATAAGAGATTGGCTCTTCACCGATCTCTCTGTCAAGGGACCCCCATCAACTAGGTGATCCTTTATTCACACCCGTCTTTACATGTAGCATGGTCTCCAAACCTCAGCATGAATTCCTCCTTTCATGCGGGTTGGTCCCTTTATGCCTATGCTGAAGACTGGGATTTGAAATTCCAGAAATTTAAGGGGTACTTTTACTAAGGTGTACTATTACTAAGGGGTACCTCACTTTTACTTTTGGTGGATAAAGGGAGACAAACAAATAGTTTGTGTGCCAAATGTAAATAATAACGAAAGTTTCAATAAACTATACCTTCCTAAAAATACCTTTGTAAAAATAAACTATACCATTCTAAAAAGTATTTGTTTGTGTGTGTGCTCATCTTAATTGAATCTAGAAGCATTTATGGTGGCGGTGTCTTGTACCATACACAAGATATAACTGGGCGTGTTTATTAACAGGCTAGGCCAAATCACAAGGTACCGAAGCCTACAAATATACTTTCTTGAGAGAGCAGTACCAGGAAAAGAAGAAAAAGCAGAGAAAGCGATGGTAAGACTATATAAAAGAATAAACAGGCCTGAAATTGAAAGAAATTCTATCCAAAGCAAAAGACGGAGAGGAATGAAGAAAGAAGATTAACAGATGTGCCCAAACTGTTCAACATTTTTATGTTGGAGCGTTCAGATGACTAGACAAAAACATGAGATGAACTGCGCAGTGGTTTCCAAATTCGGGAGCTCTCCAAATAGTTTTCTATCTATTGGGGTGCTTTGGGGCCAGTGTTTTGTACGGGCCTCTTGGTAAAGACAGCAGTTTTGGAGGACATGGTCAGCATTCTCTGATGACACTCCACATGGGCAGATGTCACTGGTTCCAATTTCGAGCTTCCGGTACATATGTTGTCTCATTCTGTTGTGTCCGGCCCTGTGTCGAAGATTAGAAGTTGATCTTGTCGGGATAGCTTATAATAGGCATTATCTTTTTTGTGATTTGGATGAGAGCTTGTCCATTTCTCATTTATTTTATTTATTATTAGTTTCTTTATTTCTTCTGGATAGAGTGAAATGTTTAGTTGTGAGTTTGTTCTCCCATTCTTGGCGAGTGTGTCCGCCTTCTCATTTCCTTTTACTTCTACATGTGGCGTAACATGAAGTTGCGATCATTTGGGGCCGGGGGGGGGGGTCTTGACTTCTTTGGGAGCTCCTGCATTGTGCGTAATATTGAATATTTAATGTAAAAAAAAAAAAAACTAATTAGGGGACCTCTCTTCAAGTGGGATCCAGGGAGGATTTTCAAATTCTCCCTTTCCTCCCCCACCCTATCTACGCCTCTGGAAATTCGACTAATACTGAGATCATTAAAATGTTTTTTGATTTATTTTTATGTGTGTATAATTTTGATCTTCTCGGCTTATACACACAAACGTCTTTCATCATCATTTGTTTTGACATGTGACCCTCATTTCCACTACTCTTAATGCCAACGTATACATTTGGTGCTTACTATTTCAAAACATGACTTGTCTCGTATGGACTTTTTTTTTAGGGTGAAGTTTTTTTTTTATGATAAGGGCCTACGTGCGTGTGTGTGTGTGTGTGTACGTGAGTGAGGGATTGTGTGTATGTGTTACACTTCGATTGCGTGTGTGTTGAGCTGTGTTCGCTTGTTATGTTTAAATGTATCACCAGAGAGATGAGAACATATGGTCTTTTTTCTTGACCTCGCGCTATTTGCCTCGCGTCATCAAAAGGGAAATAATCAATAAATAGGTCAAAACCATAATTGGGTCAAATATCTGATTTGAACAGAGCTGTCCGAAGTACCAAAAATAGCATCAGCAGTAACAAATAGCAAGGATCAGAAGGGAACGGCTTGTTACTCAGAACTAGAGACTATTCAAAAATATTTAGTTTTGTTCAATGTTTGAGATTGCGTTCAAGTCAAACTTAACTATTTGGCCTCCAAAATCTATAGGTTTACGAAGCTAGAATATATCAATTCAGAGGCGTAGCTAGGAATTTTTTCACCTTTTAGGGACACGGGGGCTTTACCTCTTTGGTGGGTGCCCCTGCATTTTGTGTAAGATTTAATATTTAATGTAAAAAAACACTCCGGGGGGGGGGATATTTTAAAATTCTGCCCCTCCTCCCCCCCACTCTAGCAACGCCACTGTATCAATTATTGATTGCTTTTAGAACTGCAGAGATCTAGATAAATATTTGTACAGACAATGGCCATTATCTTTATAGCCAAAAATGTTGTAGTTTTAAAAGAAATAAAAATCATTGTTTTATTGTGTGTGTAAATTCTTGACTATTAGTGAGAGAGAGAGAGATGATGGAGAGTAAGGTCGAGAGAGAGAGAGAGAGGAAGAGATAGAGTAGAAGAGAGGGGGAGAGAGTAAGATATAGATGGAAATAGAGGAGAGAGAGACAGAGATAGAAGAAGAGACTGTAAGGGAGAGAATAATTCAAAAAGACAGACTACAGTAAGAACATTATTTATATTTTTTTGCCTGCAAGTATTCTCGACTATTACTGACTTTTAACACTTGTAATACGTTAATGATGTTTAGTTTGCATTTCGACCTCGTTCTAAGATCATAGACTCAAGCCTGCTGTTCTAGACTACGCCTGCTGTTCTAGACTCACATTTGCTGTTCTAGACTCACGCCTGCTGTTCTAGACTCACGCCTGCTGTTCTAGACTCACGTCCGCTGTTCTAGACTCACTCCTGTTGTTCTAGACTAACGCCCGATGTGCTAGACTCACGTCCGCTGTTCTAGACTCACATTTGCTGTTCTAGACTCACATTTGCTGTTCTAGACTCACGCCTGCTGTTCTAGACTCACATTTGCTGTTCTAGACTCACATTTGCTGTTCTAGACTCACGCCTGCTGTTCTAGACTCACATTTGCTGTTCTAGACTCACATTTGCTGTTCTAGACTCACGCCTGCTGTTCTAGACTCACATTTGCTGTTCTAGACTCACATTTGCTGTTCTAGACTCACGCCTGCTGTTCTAGACTCACATTTGCTGTTCTAGACTCACATTTGCTGTTCTAGACTCACGCCTGCTGTTCTAGACTCACATTTGCTGTTCTAGACTCACATTTGCTGTTCTAGACTCACGTCCGCTGTTCTAGACTCACGCCTGTTGTTCTAGACTCACGCCCGCTGTTCTAGACTCACATTTGCTGTTCTAGACTCACGCCTGCTGTTCTAGACTCACATTCGCTGTTCTAGACTCACATTTGCTGTTCTAGACTCACGCCCGCTGTTCTAGACTCACGTCTGTTGTTCTAGACTCACGCCAGCTGTTCTAGACTCACGTCCGCTGTTCTAGACTACGCCTGCTGTTCTAGGCTCACATTTGCTGTTCTAGACTCACGCCTGCTGTTCTAGACACACATTTTCAGCTCTAGACTCATCAGTGATGTTGTAGACATCTCTCTGTGGCATTTTACGTCTGGAGAGACGATCTTTTCCCCTTGCAAGCTCTTGTGTGACTAAAGAGGCCGATCCTTGATACACAGCTGCGATCGCAGGTTGGGCATATGTAGTCACCAGGCGCCGTTGCATTTTCACCCTTCTTTCTGCTTCTGTTGTGTATGGCATCTGCAATCAAAGACCCCTCCTTTATGCTCTTTCTCCACGTGGATCTATCCAGTGCCACCTGTAGACACAGAGCTAATATTAACATATGACTTCGTTATTTATCTTAAAACTATTTTAGCCATCTCCATTCTACAGACGTCCATAAAGCCTACGTTGTATTTCTTACACAATCTCTGTCAACGTGCCCCTGTTCATCGACTTTTTAACTCTTTCTCTCCTAATTAACGATACGTTAATGGTTTATTTGACCCAATTAAATTAAAATTAAAATTAAATTAATTTTTGTTGTTCTTTTAAAACAATAATTTGTGTTATATAAAGAGAGCATGCATACAATCCAATCTAATTCTATTATTATAATAGCTTTTATATAGCGCTACTTTCATGCTTATAGCATGCTCAGAGCGCTTTGGTCCAATCTCATTTGTGGACCAAGGTGGTATCTAGGAGTTGGTTTTCCGTGCTGCCTTTATGCGCTCAGTAAACACAACTCTGCCCGAGTCGGGTGTCGAACTTTGAGCCCCCTTCTAGGTAGTTAAGTCAAGCCAAGCTCAAGTGCACATAGCCTCTCGACCA
Source organism: Biomphalaria straminea (assembly GCA_021533235.1). Lineage (NCBI taxonomy): Eukaryota > Metazoa > Mollusca > Gastropoda > Planorbidae > Biomphalaria > Biomphalaria straminea. The sequence goes on from JADKLZ010034288.1 coordinate 15,366, forward strand.
CGCTGCCCACTATACTAAAAGTAACGTTTTCTGATCACAACAAAATAATGTTATTGAAGTTTAATCATGACAGGGTAGAATGTACAGGTGTGAAAAATGGAAAAATTCAGTCAGAATGGGGACAAATAATTGCGAGATAAAAGAGTTACTATTATCCTTGTTTTATCGTATATCTGTTCGCTTACAGTTCTCTCTACGTGACCAATCATTGTCCAGCGTTGATGTGCTTGGTCATGTGAGTCACTTCGTATTACTTATTCATTTGTTTGTCTTCTGCCGTCTAGCTTCACTCCAGGTCTGCCATGACTCCTGTTCTGCCCTCACTCCTGGTCTACCCCTCAATCCTGGTCTACCCCTCACTACTAGTGTAGCCTTGACACAGAAATCTAAAGAATTACTTACAGTAAAACACTGAGATTACATCAATGTGGAACGAAATGAAATGACAAAGTCCTATAAATTCGTTCTACGGAAAGGAAATTCTAGACATCTATCTTAACAAGATCGGAAATATTTGTGTACTGACTAGACGGCTGGATCGGAGCCCAGGAGATGTTTACTTCTAGATATTAAGGTTATTCTATGTCCTTTTTCTAGGACGGCTTCAACTTTTTGTACTTTTTTCCTTAACTGTTTTAGATTAAGTAAATAAGTAACTTTTTTTTTTGAAACAAAACGTTTATTTACAGAATGGGCCACAGTCAAGTCCGTCACTAAAAAGGATGTTTTCCCCTCAAGAGTCTAGCAGTAACACTGATTTCTATAAGTGAAACTTAACCTCTAACCCTAAAGTCTATGTCGTCATTATAAAATATCCGTTCACTATCAGTACATAAAAGTGCGCAACCCAATAAACTAAACTAACTATCTAACATATCTTCCCCCCCCCCTATTTTTTTTCCTTTAAAAAAAAATCAAATTTTTTTTTTATAAAACAGTCTTTACAATGGACAACAAACATAAAATTAATTCACTGTTCATAGTTCATCACAGCTCATCATGAAGACACCAAAGCATAGAGTTCATTCACATCTACATCTCCAGTACAAGTGTTGCATTAGGCTACGCTTTAAGCAATTATGGAAATGAAACATAGTTCGTCATTCTAAAAGATAACAACAACATATTGCAAAATTTTAAGATTTTATTTTGGTTTATATGTTTCAGAAATGAAGATCATCCTAGCACAAACCTCTCATTAGACGACAGCCCAGAGCGCAGGCCACACGATTTGGCAGTAGAAAATGAATGCTAAGCAGTACTAAAAGAAAAATTTAATTCATTATTTAAGACTCGGTTTCTAAATTAGCCTGCACTTGAATTAAAAGATTGGTCTATCTACACCCCCCCCCTCCTGAAAGCAGAGGTCACAAAGAAAAAAAAAAGCAACAATTCTTTCGTGAAGGTTACATGAAACATGTCTTGGGATTTTTTTTTGTTATCGGGGATGATCTAAAGAGTTCGAAGATATTAAAATTGAACAAGATTAATTTGTATCTAGGGGTTAACATGAAAGTCTTAGGCTTTTAAAATTGTAAGAGATTCATTTGTTGGAAGTTTGAAGATCTTAAACTTGAATACGAGGCTCAAGAAAGTCTTCAGTTATGGTGAGCCGCTTCTATTCTTTGACTAAATCCATGTGCTTACAATGTAGTTTTTTTTTGGCTTTCCTATTACGCCTGTGTAATTCAATAAGGCACGAAGTGCAGTGTTCAAACTCAATAAAGCCACGAAGTGCAGTGTTCAAACTCAATAAAGCCACAAAGTGCAGTGTTCAAAGTCAATAAAGCCACGAAGTGCAGTGTTCAAACTCAATAAAGCCACGAAGTGCAGTGTTCAAACTCAATAAAGCCACGAAGTGCAGTGTTCAAACTCAATAAAGCCACGAAGTGCAGTGTTTAAACTCAATAAAGCCACTGAGGGCTGAGTTTTGAGTTTCATGAAATGTTCATATGTGCTTTTGAACCTTCACTTAAGTTTTGTGCAAGAAGAGGTCTTTTTTTTTCTTGCACACAACGCAGCCAAGCTTTAGAGATTTTTAGTCATTAAAACTTTCGTCGGTCTGTCGATAAAAGTTTCGAATTTTGTAAATGACTGGTCATTAAATAGACATTGACTGGACATTAAACAGACATTGGCTGGACATTAAATGGTCATTGACTGGACATTAAATAGACATTGACCGGACATTAAATAGACATTGACTGGACATTAAACAGACATTGGCTGGACATTAAATGGTCATTGACGGGACATTAAATAGACATTGACTGGACATTAAATAGACATTGACTGGACATTAAATAGACATTGACTGGACATTAAATAGACATTGACAGGGCATAGGACGTGCATTCTTTGACTGCTGATAAATCTTTTAGAGATGTCGTCAAGATACTAATTGTTGTTTGATTTCGTCTTTATTCATTTTATAATGTTTATAGGGGAAACAAATACATGATTTGTTAGTAACGTTATGAATTATTGTTCCTGACAGTAACGATTAATAAAGAGACTCCAGTTGTTTTATTTAAAAAAAATCATTTAAATAAACGCTTACAAATAAAGAAGCAAGTAAATTGTAGACATGTCGTATTCACGTGTATATCGCCTTAGATTACACTTTGGTTATGTGATGAACTTTATTATCATCAAATGTTTTGAAAATTTATATAAACATATTTTCATTATTCGATCTATATTGCATATTGAAGTTCTTGAAGTATTTGTTGCATTAAAAAGTAAGCATGCCACTGGTATGTAAGGTCTGACTAAAGTGGATACATCGCAAAGGACAGTAAATGATTACGCCTGGCCTTGACTATCCTTGTAGAGATCAGTAGAGGGAGAGAATCTGAATCGGCATGAAAAAAAAAATAAGAGCGATAATTTGTATCTCATCCTGAGGTGTCAAAATTCAAAAGAAAGAAAAAGTTTGTTTGCGTCCCTTTGTCTCACCAGTAACATAAAGCGTAAAAAAATACTCAGGAGCTTGTCATAATGTAAAGCTACGATTGCATCCCGTTGTGAATAGTGTACGTGATGGACTTCAGTACATTTCATACACTTTCTTCTAGACCAATTAATAAACAAACAAAAAAAGTGGTGGGGAGGGATATGATACATATATATATATGGATATATCGTCTGAAATTCCAAAAGAGAAGACTATTAAGTGGCTATACATAGTTTATAAGTCCTCTTATTTTCAGTACAAAACTTCTTAGTCAGCATTAACATAGGCACACATGATCATCCCATTTCATCTTGTCTTGTGGTGGCCACATCATCATACCCCCAACCCCAATTGACTCGTATTGAAAAACTATGTGAACATTTAACTGCTCGAAGACTTATGAAGTTATGAACATGATATTAGATACATATCATTAATTGTAACTAGTTTCTGTCGCACAGACAAAAATTTGTTTTTAGAATGAAATCACTCGCTTGGTAGCGTGTATATCTCGACATAGTTTAAAAATTACAACTTAATGGAGAATGTGAATTAATAATGGAATAGATGAATCAATAGAGGATTGCCAATATAAATAGATGATAAAAAATAAGAATAGATGATTGACGATGTAAATAGATGATGAAAAATAAGAACAGATGATTGACAATGTGAATAGATGATAGACAATTGATGATTGACAATATGAATAGATGATAGACAATGTGAATAGATGGCAAACCTTGTCAATGGAGAATGCACAATCATAAAAAAAATATGTATCATTGACGTCATATACATCGTAGATATGACATCATGACGTACATGACGTCAGCACTGTCTGACGTCTGCTGGTGTCGTGAATTTAGTCGCTGAGACACTTTCCCGAGACACTTTAACAATGAATGAAGTAAGACCTTAGAGGCTCGAAACCAAAACTTCACTGACCTACATGTGAATCAGATAAGTGAGAAAGTAGGGCATTAGTAGGGCACGTGCGTGTAGATTGGTTTGTTTTTCTTTTCAGACTCATACCTCCCATTCTCTATCGCCCTCTCTCTTTCTTACTCTCATACACTCTTTTCTACACATTGTGTGTGTGTGTGTGTGTCTCTCTCTCTTTGTCTCTCTCTCTCTCTCTCTCTCAGTTCTTCATTTGTTTTAACTCTTTGAGATTTGACTGACGGCTGATAGCTAGGTAGAAAAAAACAACCTATCTGGTCACAATGGCTGCAACTCCGATTCCCAAAATAAGTAATGTCAGTATAAAATATTAATATTATAATACTTGAATCTTCCTAATGCATTGCAGACTTCTTCAAGATTTACTGTGTTCAGACTTCTCCAAGATTTACTGTGTTCAGACTTCTTCAAGATTTACTGTGTGTCGTAATGTGGTTACGAAAAGAACAACATACTTTTCATTGAAGAGTATTTCTTTTCACACAGCTTATATCATCTCTCTCTGTTTGTCTGTCAGTCTGTCTGTCTGTCTGGTAGAAAATGTGTACACGTTATTACTCTTGTACCCATTCTCCGATCAAGTTGAAACATTGCACAACTAATCAATGGCATAGATACGACATGAATTAGTAAAACAAAATAAACCAATTAGTTAATTTAATTATGATAATTAATTATTTGGTACTGTCGAAAACTGACTATTCGTTCTTAATGGCAAGATGTATGTACTAGTAATATTACAAATTAAGGCTCTGTTGTCTAGTGATGACTCTCGCTCTTGGTGCGTGTATTACTTTGTCTACATGATAATTACATGTGTATTAATTTAACTAATAACAATGTCACAACACCAATGACCACAAATTGAATTCATAAAGTCAAACTCTCTAATGAAAACTATAAATTTAATATGGTAGATAGGGCATCGATGGCCACTTTAAAATAATGCAACAAATGTAATAATTGATTACTTAACTACTCTATGACAGCATTTTTGATGAATGATAAAATAATTCAATAGAAATACATGTAGAATGAAAAGCATAAAACAGCAATAGAAATAGTTTTTCACCCATGCTCAGCCAGACCAACCAGTTCCCTCCTCAATGCACGCTCCTGGATCCAGCATCGCAAGGCCACATGAGTTCAACATATGTTGTCTGTCTGTCATTTGTGTATACCATCGTCTGTCACTCATTTTGTACCTTCTCATATACAGACTGTCACTGCGACTCTCGACTAAGGCTGCCTGTCACTAAGACTCCGACTAAGACTAGGACTGCTACCACGACACAGACTAGGACTCATCTAGGACTGTCACTACAGCACAGACTGTCGTTACATCACAGACTAAGACACCAACTCACAGACTGTCACTCTAAAAAGAAATAATCGAAATATCGCTAACAACAATCTAAAGCGCCATTCTATTTATTCTTAATCAACTAACATCTAAATCTAGATACAAAAACTTATAAAAATATTTCTTCTTACCCTGGTCTCTTAGAAATAATACACTACATGTTGTTTCTGGCAAACAACACACACCTCTTGGAGCCAAGCTCGCGAGCCAGCCTCGGCGACTTGCTCCCAATGTTTATATGTGTCGTTCACCAGAAAACGCCTAGCACAGGACACACGCTCCTGCTAGCCTACATTGCTCTGTGTGTCCCGAATACCCCACAATTCTACCCTATATAGGCAGGAGACCTAACCCCACGCTAAAACTAACGCTACTAAATCGTCAGGTGTCTGTCCACCTACGGGTATCAAGTCCCCCCTAGAAGCTATACATCTAAATGTCACGCTATTTCTACCCTTTGTCTCTACTCTGTCAAGTCTGTCTTTGAGCAGTGAAAACACCTACAAAATAATTTACTTGCTCTCACACACACACACACATCTGTGACAACGTGTGTTAATCTAGTCGTGCGTGTTAATTAAAGACTCTTCCAATACAATGGCTTTCACGGCTGATTCTGGCAAGCTGTTCCATATTCTAATGACACTTAGATCATTTTTAGGACTTTGTCCTAACATATGAAATAAGAAATGTTATCTTTGTGTCGTTCTGAGTATTTTAGTTTTTATTGTGCTTTTGTATTTTACCTGTCCCTTAGTCTGTTGGACCGTTAGGGCACCATGCAAAGATTTGTCGACCTTCTTTCTATATTCCTCTCTGTCTTTTGTCTTAGAACCTCTTTGAATGTCAGGCCTGTCCATTTTTTTATCTTGTCTTCCCATCGCTGACTGCCTCTTCTTTTTTTTTTTTGTTCCCTGAAGGAAGGTGTTTGCAAGCCCCGAGGATCTTGTTTAATAGTCATTGATTTTTAATCTATCTATCTATCTATCTATCTATCTATCTATCTATCTATCTATCTATCTATCTATCTATCTATCTATCTATCTATCTATCTATCTATCTATCTATCTATCTATCTGCAAACTGTGTGGCAGAGGAGTTACCTGCGAACTACATGGCTGGCTTCCTGTGGGAGTCATTCTTAAAGGGTCCATCGAAAAGATTTTCTGGCGCGGCGTCTTGGAGCAACGGCCCTGGGAACTACAACAGTGACCTCAACTACCTTCCCTTTTATTGAACGATCTGTTGGACAACCTGGTGACTACGACCCCTGCTTAGTCAGTGACTCCAATGCTCAGTGAATCTCCCTAGGGCTCGTACATCATTGCCCAGTGTTATTGCCAGTCATTGACTTGAATCACCAGATTGCTAGTACAACTCTAGTCTCTAGTACAACTAGTACATTTTAGATAGAAGAGCTTGAAAAAACGTAAACAAACTTCTTTTTAAAACAAAACTAAATATAAATTTTATTACAATGTAGACAAATTCAACCTGATATGAAATAATTCTAATACTCCCTACAAAGTAACGTCCTTTCTGGTTAAAAATCACTAGATCGTCTCATTCTCTCGACAACTGCATTACGAAAAAATCAGCTCATATTTCATCATTTAGTCTGCACGTCCACCAACCAATAGTTAAATTCTCACCGTCACCTCACAGCCTTAAATACATACACATGTTATTAACAACCAGACTGTTACCTCACTGCTCAGTCAATCATGTCACTGCTCAGTCAATCATGTCACTGCTCAGTCAATCATGTCGTTGCTCAGTCAATCATGTCACTGCTCAGTCAATCATGTCACTGCTCAGTCAATCATGTCACTGCTCAGTCAATCATGTCACTGCTCAGTCAGTCATGTCAATGCTCAGTCAATTACTTGACTGCTCAGTCAATTACACATCTGCTCAGTCACTTGCTTAACTGCCGTGTCAGTTACATCACTGCTCAGTCAATTACATCACTGCTCAGTCAATTACACCACTGCTCAGTCAATTAAATCACTGCTCAGTAAAAAAAAATTGTCAATCTTGCTGACCTATAAAAAAGAAATTTATGGAAAAGACAGAGAGAGAGAGAGAGAGAGAGAGAGAGAGAGAGAGAGAGAGAAATAGAGAGATGCAATCTTAACTGTGGCTAAAGAGATTAAACTGTGTCTTTAAATAAAAGTACAAGCAGCCAGAGAAGGAGGAAAAAAAAGGTTTGCAATCACATAGACAAAGATCTTTTACATTGACACAGACTGACGTTCGAATAAACTCACCCACTAGCACATCGACGTTCTTACACACACACATCCACACACATACACACACTCCACACACACACACCAACAAGCAATGGTTAGATTCTTTAATAACACACACAAAGTTTTTTTTTTTAAGTTGCTGTCTGGACTAGATTCCTCATTCCCCCCCCACTTCTCTCAGGTTATCCACTCTCTTTACTTGATTGAGCCTACTCCCCATCTCTCTCTGTACCCCTGCACCTTCCCCCTCCCCCCTTCTTTCTAGCAGCCGGGTGGAGGAAAAAAATACAACTGTATGAGTCATCACCATGCTCTGATCAATACATGGACAACGGCGCCCTCCAACAGGTTATGGACAACGGCGCCCTCCAACAGGTT
>JADKLZ010034293.1:0-36674 GCA_021533235.1 Biomphalaria straminea
TCAGATCTCTAAAGTTACAGTGAGAAATTTTCTACATTTATTTTTTTTTTCTCTTTCAGGGCATCTTAGCAGCTGCTCCACTTGCATTCATTATTCCAGCAGCTTCTGTAATGAGGCTAAGACAAGATGCTATTTTTTCCAAAAAGAACATTCCCGCCATACTTTTGATGGCTTTTGGCATTCTGGTTGCAGTGTGTGGATTTATCATGGCAGTCATCAACATGGCTGAAGGTATCAGCTGTAGCCATGGCAAGGAACCCAAGTATTGTATGGCTATCAACACAACAGATATTACTACTGTATTTACCCCTCTTAAAGATGATGAAGCCAGAGTTGGAAAACGGTCTCTACTGAATACTTTCTTTTGAGATACAAATATAATGTTCTTTTGTTGTTGTTTTTTTTTTCCACATTTTACAGCAGATGTATCTCAATGGCTAATAGTGTATATTAAAAACTACTTAACAGTCCAATAATATTTTAAGAAAGTTGTATTTATAATGACATTTTTTGTGATAGTAGAATTTTTTAAATCTAAACTTTTTTGAGTGGTACCAATATACAGCTTAGTTTTCAAGCCAAAGAAATTAAGGATGCTGTTTAAAATCTTCCAATTGAAGACTGTATTAGATAAAGCTGAATGTTCTATCAAATGTAGGCTTTTCTTCATATAAACAGTAATCATATTTTTAGAATATTTTATTTGATGTCAACCAACCAAAACAAAAATGAAAATGAATGAAATACAATTAAAAATTACATTGTTATTGTCTACTAAATTAATGTTCTTAATTGGGAAAATAAAATCTTAATTGCATTTAAAAATATTGCAGCATATAGTATACAATGTGAAAGAAAAAAATATATTGCATTTATCCATTTCCTTCCTTTTTTTAAAAAAATTCCAAAACTGATTTTATAATTATAAATTTTTGAGATAAGTTTGATATTGACTATTAATCAGATAATATAAGTACTCCAAATGAACATCACAACATTGTGAGAAGTGGAGTAAGGGAAACTATCCATTTAAACAATCCTCTGATTTTAACAAAAATGAAATCTTAGACTACAATGAGTACAATGTTAATTCAAACTTTTCTGCATAATATATGGATAAAATGTATATAGAAATGTAGATATATATATATATATATTGAACATAGCTCTTACAATTCCACTCTTTGAAGACTATAACACAGCTGAGACATAACTTTTGTTTCTGCTGATTTGTTTCTTCCCATACAATGTTTATTTGTTTTGATCAGCTAATCTTTAAGAAATTGCATGCAAATGATATAGCTATCTGTTGAAATACAAAATGAAGGCTTTTGTTGGTAAGCAGTCAAGGTGAATGTATTTGCCTTTCTTTAACTGTTGTCTTTAGAAATAGCACCACATTTAAGTAGTAAAACCTTTATCAGCTAGTTTCATCCTGTGTTAAACATATCTTAAAAAGAGCCTCATTTACAATGTTGTGATTTGATTTTAATTTCATACAAAGATGAAACATAGTTTTGTTGTTAAATGTCATGATAAAAACTAGGCCAACAGTCCCTGAGTCCTGATCTCATAGAACAGAGTATAAATCTATTTGTATTAGCCTATGATGACTGCTTTTTAAATAGTACTTTTAATTACAAGCAACATTCTGTTTAACAAAATGTAAATTACCATGAAAGCCTTGGTAAGTGTGACAGGTAAAATAGGGTTGACCAGTATCTGTGGCAATCAGTATACCATAATGTTTGTCCCCAGTACCATTTAAGTGATATCCTGAACATTGTCCAGCTACATATCTTCATTTTTTTAATCCTTCTGGGGTTTTGAGCTTGTAATATTTTAGATTGTTTCAGATTCTGGTGGTTATCCCTTAGTTTGACTACATAATCTAGCCTATGGGATTAAATGAAAACTTTTTTTTTCAAGTGGGCTTAAGGTGCTTTTTTTTTTTTTTTAAAACAGTTTACAGTGTTCTAATCATATTTTACATAAGCATCTATTTTTAATGTGATTCTAATTTGTAATTATGCCATTTCATATCAATGTGATGTTTTATACCAAGTGAATTGTTCAATGTGATATTTCAGTATATTCCATAACAAATAAATAATTATTGTTGTCATTGCTTTAATTACAATGAAATTTTGTTTATATCATTACAATCAAAATGATTTGGTGTAACTTTTAAATAACTTGGAATAGCCTTAGGTTGTGTGAATGAATTGAACTACAGTTACTGGCGTATTAATTGGGAGGTTACAATGAGCGTCTTATGTGTTCCTCACTTGAATGACGTATAGATCTGAAAAAACAACAACACTGGAATTAGTCTATAAATGATATCTTGAACAACCCAACAGACATAGTAATTTATCTGAACACAAAACTTTGCTGAACAATTGGAGCATTGAATGGACTGCCGCTACTAATTTCTTCTTCTATATATTTTAAAATCAAAGATTTGGAACTTTCTACAATATTCAATTATAATCTTGACACTTTTTTTTTAGTTTTGGAAACTTCGTCAAATTCTACCATCTCTTGTGTAACTGTTTCATGAAGCTTTGACATCTTTTGCAATAATGAGATTATTAGAAAAATATTTATGTATTTACTTTTTAAAAAAAAAACAAATGTAGCTTTAAAACAACAAACCTTCAAATTATATATTATTATTATTATTATATATATATTGAAAAGTACCAAAGAGCAGTTTTTTTAAAATAAGATCCACACTCTTCTCCATTTTAATTTGCTTTTTTTTCTTTAATTACTTTAAACCAGGTTCTTTTAAACATGGACAAATAGGTTTAGTTGGTAAACCAAATAATACATGATAGAATAAACAAACTGGAAGGTGTATGGTCTCAATGACTTCTTCTCTTCTACTTTAGCAGTCAGACAGCACATTGCTTAAGTGAACATTTGGAATAAAGTGTAAAATAATTTGGTCTTTTTTTATGTTAGGCATGTGTAATTATTCCATGTTGGGCTATTACTTTTAACGTTTGTATACAAATTTTGTTAACATACTTTAAAAAAAACAACAACTGGAAAACAAAACTTAGTAGTTAAGTAGATTGTCATAAGCTGAACTGAATTTCAGTGAAGCCCAAAGTACAGCTTGGTAAATGAATTTCAGTTACCTGTCTTTTTTTTAATGAATCCTAGAATTATGGAAATGTGTCTGTTTAAATCAAGCAGTTTGTAAGTTAAAATTTTTGCAAGTAATTTCTACATGTATGATCTTCCAAATAGTTGTGTTGCACCACCTCTAAAGGGCCTGTGTAAGTGGAGAGGTCAGAGAAAAAAAATTTGATGGGCTCAAGACTTAAAGGATAAACTAATTAAGAAATGCAATAAAAATCTTTTATATATTTTTAATATTTATTTATTCAACCGCCCCACCCCTCTTTATTTTTTTAACACACAAATAAGGAGCTAAATGAGATGTCAGATGGTTACCAAATTTTAGTTCAATATGACACATTATCCCTCAAGGTTTTCAAACTTTTAGAAAGGGATAAAAAAAAATATTTCTAATGATTCTATACTGTTATATTAGAATTTTTAGTGTTTACAAATGTTTTCAAAATCATACTCAGTGCATACATATTTAAAAAAATGTGAATCTTAACATAATATTTCTACATTTAATGTTTTGAGATGAACTGTATTTTACTGGCCATCTGTCTCTACATTCTATGTTTTAACTTATAAGAGTGTGGCTATTGTAGGTTGCAGTTACTGTTGTGTCAGATACATATTTGTATGTTGTTACATTTTCAAAATTATGAATAAATATACATTTATCAAAACAAATCTAGATTATCATTCTTTTTTAACTGCATTTGAGTTAAGCTGTCAAATCTAAATATTGGAGTTAAGTTTTCAAATCTTAAGAGGCGCTGTGGCTGAGCGGTAAAGCGCTTGACTGCTGAACCGGGGTCTGGGGTTCGAATCCTAGTGAAGACTGAAGAGTGAAGAGTCCACCCAGCTCTAATGGGTACCTGAGATTAGTTGGGGAAAAGTAAAGGTGGTTGGTCGTTGTGCTGGCCACACGACACCCTCGTTAACCATAGGCCACAGAATCAGATGATCTTTACATCATTTGCCCTATAGATGATAGACCACAAAGGTCTGAAAGGAGACACTACTTTTGTCAAATCTAAACATTGGAGTTAAGTTATCAAATTTAAACATTGGAGTTAAGTTGTCAAATCTAAACATTGGAGCTAAGTTGTCAAATCTAAACATTGGAATTAAGTTGTCAAATCTAAACATTGGAGTTTAAGTTGTCAAATCTAAACATTGGAATTAAGTTGTCAAATCTAAACATTGGAGTTAAGTTATCAAATCTAAACATTGGAGTTAAGTTGTCAAATCTAAACATTGGAGTTAAGTTGTCAAATCTAAACATTGGAGTTAAGTTGTCAAATCTAAAAATGTATTTCCTCTTTCATAATAGTTCTAAGAGTTTCCAAATGCAGGTCTATTATGAAATATGGTTTGGCCCTCGATCAGTGCAGTCCCTTATGTTTGATGCATTCTGCATTAAAAACGTGGTCCCCAGAGTGCAGCTTTTCATGTATGTTCAATATGTATGTATTTATTTGTTTCAGCACCTAGCTTCAGATTGATATTTACTATTATGAAATAGAATCATCTTATGAAACAAAATGTTCAATTATCTAATGAATTATAAAATAACTTTAAATATCTCTAGATTTTCTTTCATACCTTTTGGTGGTCTATCCTTAAAAATTACAAAATAAAATGTAACAATTTATGACTGTTCAGAACAGCCTGATATTTTAAATCTTTTTTTAAATATTTCACATTCAAATACAAAAGCAATACAGAATATCTAGGTTAATTAAAACAAAAATTAAGTCCTTAAAAGAGTACTGAAAATATTTTATTGACACCTATTGTTGTCCATAGTATCAGTACTATAAAAAAAAACAAGATTACAAAGAGAGTTTGTGTGATACACAAACTCAGAGGCGGCCCCCGTCGAAGTCGGATCCCTGTCAGATCCGCCTATTCGCAAGATGTTTCGGATGTTCCTTCTAAGTCCCTGGCTCAATTTCTGTATGCTCCCATCCTTAAACTATCGCAATATTTCTGAAAGAACAGTAGAGGCTAAATCATATTTTCAAAAGCCTTTAGTGTTTTTTTCTAACCGTGACAGACAGACCAACCAACAGATAAAACGCACAAAAATATGCTTGTTTCATTCTAATGGGGGCAATAAACAATTTTTTTTTAAAAATCAGATTTTTAAAAAAAATTAAGAAATTAGTTTAGAATCAAGTCATTTCCGGGCTTTACGCTAGTACACGAAAGCCGCTGCTAAAAGTTCATTTTAAAAAATGTGCGTGATATCTGGATTTACAGAGCATTTCTTATAGTAACATTTCCTCCCTTACATTTACGTAATTGTTTTAGAATTGGTGTTTTGTTATTAAAAAATCGCTTGCATAATTAATTTTATAAATTAAACGGTTTGCTTTTAGAAAACTAAAAGTAGCCATTGTAACTTAACTTTTCAAGCCGCATTTAATGGTGAAAAAATATTTTTCGTATCTCTTCTAGTTTTTGCGCTCTGAGTCTGACAGACGGACAGAAATTCATTTTAAAAAATGTGCGTGATATCTACATGCCAAGAGCATTTTTTCTAGTAACATTTCCTCCCTTAGATTTACGTAATTGCTTCACAATTGGTGTTTTATTATTAAAAAATCGCTTGCATAATAATTTTTATAAATTAAACGGTTTGCTTTTAGAAAACTAAAAGTAGCCGTTGCACCTAAACTTTTCAAGCCGCATTAAATGGTGAAAAAATATTTTTCGTATCTCTTCTAGTTTTGGCGCCCTGAGTGTGACAGACGGACACTTTACACAAACCTATTAGCGGCTTTTTCCCCTTACGGGGGCTGCTAAAAATCACTTGATTTGTAGAGCTTGAAAAATCTTCCTTGCCCCCCCCCCCCCCCCCCCACTATATGAACATAATATTGGATGAAACATAAGATTCATTTTAGCATATTTTGTTAACTGCTTTGTTTTTCTCATAAGGTGAGTTCAAAGACAAACTGAGATGGTTATGTTTTACTTCATTCTTTTGGGGCTGACATAACATTACCTCTTACAGTTACTCATGCAGAGATTTCCTAAAGGGAGAGTTGTTCAATCTGAGACCAAACTAGATTCAGTGCTAAACAGACATAAATCTAAGTGCAACACTGGGATACCAAGTAAAATATTAAAAATATCAAAAATAATTCCAATTGATGTGTTATTTTCACATAACACTGTGAAGTAAGAAGTCTTTTCTTGTCTGTAAAATAAGTATTCAGTGTTTCTACTTAAAAATATAGAAAAAACAACAACAACAGCATATTTCCATTTTTTTTTCTTTATCCAATGACACCTACATAGTCAGTTTATCAACATAGTTAACTCTGACATCTGGGCTAAACTTAAGTATGATGATATCAAGCCATTCACTTTTTAAAAATTATCACATTATTTATTTACAGATAATTATTACATTAATATACAGACTAATATACACTGAAGTGCTAAAGCTCAACAGAAATATTGTCATTTCAATATAAGAAATACAGATACCTTTCAATTATAAATGTGTTATGCACAAAATTTAAAAATCTAATTCAGATAAAATGCAAAAATGTATAAAAAAATAGGGATGTAAGGTAAGTCATAGGAAAGATACTAGATCTCTAACTTGTAAGTAACTGATTTTATTTGACTTATTGAAGTCGTAAAATGGTATATTTAGTGCATATTTAAGAATGTCTGTTGGCTTTAGGTAACTTCCTTCAAATTGAACTGGAAAAACCACAAGTCTATGTGTTCCTTGACAAAACAAGAAAAAAATCTAACACTAAAGATCCACATTCTGCTATACCAAATTTATTAGTCTGAAATTAAATAAAAATAATTTCATGAAGATGTCCAGAACAAACTCTAGAAAAAAAAAAGTTCCATTTTTAAATCTAAAAATTATATAGAGACATAAAAAAAAATTAATATTAACAATGAACAAAAAAAAAAAAAAAATTTTGTAGCTTATTCTAAAACACTATTTTCAAAATTTTGTTAAGGACAAAATAGATTCCTATGAGAGTAACTATCAATACTGGTATATAGTGACATTTTACATTTAAATACTACAACTGCAGAAAGACTCGTACTATTTTTTTGTTCCAAATAAATTCTGAACAATTTCTTTCTTAATTTTATGCTTCTAATCATATACAAATCACATAAAGATTTCTTTGAAAAACTATTAAATATATATAAGATCAAATAATAATGAAAGCTGTCAGGAAGTATAGTCTATAACTTTAGGCTTCTGACTTTGTATAGACTCTGGGCCATGCAGAGCGCGAGCTCTTTTGAGAAAAGCATTCACCATAGTCTTCACTACTTCATCAAAAAATACAGTTGCCAACTGAGAATGAAGTTGAGAGCGAAATTCAAACACAACCTGAAAAAAAAAAAGAAAAGGATTGATATATTTACAATGTTTATTCAGGAACTGAAATGATTAGAACTATTATTACACAAGATCAATTATTATGTAATAGAAACTTGAATATCTTTGAAAAATTATTGAAGCAATGTGACTATGGCCAAGCAATGTTTGCTGTAAATAAGACTTTCAAATCATTGTGAGCATGTAAAGCAAAATTAGCATGGGCTTCAAAATTTTATGTTTATAAATGGTGACTTGATTAAATGAGCTTAAATAAAACAGGACAGACCTAAAAAAAATATATATATCCTGAAATAAAGGACACCCTTGGCCAGTTACGATATAGGGCAATACATGTATTGCAAACAGCCACTACATAACTTGGCTTCTACAAAATACTAAACTTTTTTTTTATACTAAAAGGGGCACTGATGCTCTAGTCTGTTTCAGATTCATGTGTAACAGTTTTGTTTAAATCAATTTTTTAAGATTCGATCTTGATACGTTGTCGAATTCTGTTGACACGAATATGAACCTGCTATAAGTATATGATTATACAAAATTTCTACTACATTGATGTTAAAAAGGTATGATTTCAAGGTGATATGAATGTTGAAAATATATTTTTACTTCAACTTGTAGTTCACTTTGACCCTTTACTATTTTAAATGTCATGGAAATGCCAAGAACTATCATTACCTTTTACTAAAAAAGAAAGGCAAAAATAAAACTAAAATCAAATGAACAAATATTAGGAATGTTTATTTGTTTGGAATTTTGACATCGTTAATTGAGAACAAATGTTGAAAGTGTTTAGGTATGTTTCAAGAAATAGTTTTTGTGATTTATCGAAATATGTGCTAAAGAAGAATCCTCATTTTAAGGGATGGTGGGGATTCTGATCATATTTGTTAATAACCTGTCAATATTGCTTTTACCAAAAGAAATGTTTAAAATTTATTTAAATAAATGCTAAAGATGAATCCTCAATTTTAGAACATAAAATAACATAACATAATTTTATTTCATGAATAAACTGTGGAATACTGCCTTGATGTCGGATCACACCACAAAGAATTTTTGAGAAAAAAAAAAAAGTAGTGTTTGTAATTAGTGTAAAAATGTCTGTTTCTGCCCACCATTCACTATGCCACTGCTCCTGGTTACTGTATTTATATATGACATTTTAAAATAACCTTTTTTTTTTTTCATGCACTGGAAAGGTTTCTATTATTTTTTTCTATACCAGGAGTTCAACAAGTTTTATTTAATTTTTAATTCTGAGAATTTTCTGATTTAATTCTGTTTCAAATTTTACCAAGATACTTTTCTTTCAAAATCATCACATCAATGAAAACACTCACTGAGAAATCTAGAGTACAGGTTTTTGGATTGTCAGCTAGACCAGGACTAAATCTCCATACAGTTACAAGTTGAGTAAACAGTCTGCCATCTGTGCATTCAGACTGAAAGGAAAACACATACATGAACAGTATGGTAGACGAAAAAAAAAGTATATTAAATTATAAAGTGCTAGTAGTTTTTCAATGAAATAAAATATCATTAAAAATTTATCTTGAAATATCTTAAATGTACTGAAGATAATTGAGACAAAAATCTTGAAAAAACATGAGAAAAAATCAATTAAATCAAAGTAAATGTAAGATTGTACAAGTTTTTTAAAAATGTTCATAAATGAAAATTGCATAAATTCCATTCAACTATGTTTATCTTACATGTACAAGATTGGGCCGAACTAATTTTATAGCTGAATTATATTTTTCAGATAGTGGAGGAAAACCTATTTCCATTTTGGCTTTACATCCGGTAGGCCGCACATCATAAACTGCTGAGTTAGTGCACCATGGTACAAACTCCTTGTAAGATCCTACATCTGACACTATATCATACATCTGTTCCATTGAATATCTAGAAAAAAAAAATGTTTAAGTCAAAATAGTATCAGAAGAAAAAAAATTATTAATTAAAATACCAAATTTTTGTTTTTTAAAAAAAACATACTTACCCTAGTAAACGACGTTCTGCATAAGCTTTTCTTTTTGACAAATTTGAAAGTGGATTTAAATTTGGCAACTTGAAAAATGTTCTCCTGAAAAGGACTTTGTTTATATCTGTGCTGCTGGCTTGTAATTGTAATAAGGATGTTCTTGCACATAGTGTAAAGGTTCTCTGACATCTGCAACACAAGCATAACTATTACTTTTCTACATTGGCAAACAAAAACTACAACTCTACTGAACTATTAACTTTTTAAAAAATGTATACAAATAAATATATAATATAATTATAATAATATAATATAATGCATAAATGTAAAAAAACAAAACAACTAAAATAAATATATAATTAGATAGATCTAGAAAAAAAAATTAATATGAACACTGATGAGCATGATTTTATTGGTTAAACTAGATAGTTAATATAGAATCTATCACAAGCATATAAGAGCTAAAAGTTGAATGAGTGAGAAATTAAAAAAGGATGGTCAGTCAAACACCTACTACATCACAGTTTAAATAAAAATCTGTCATAAGACTCCCACTCTTTACTCTTTTATTACAAACTAGATCTAGGCTCTCTAGAGACATATTTCTGAGTTTCTAAATGAAAAATTGTAATCTTATGACACTTATGTTGAGTTGTAGATCTAGATCTTATGAAGTAAAAATAGAATCAAACAATGCCGACAATGGCAAAGGTCTTGAAAGGAAAACTGTACTTCACTCAATTACTGCTAAACAGCATTCGCCATTCCATTGTCAGCATTGTAGATGAAGCCATGTCCCTATGTCTTGAAGACCCAAATAGGCCCATTGAACTTATCATTTCTTATGTCTTTAAATTAAAGAGACATAAGTCATGACATTTATGTTAGTTATAAAAGTTTAAAACAGTCACAGTTTAACCTAGTTTAAGTAACTTAGTAAGTTCTGTGATCTAGACCAGGGGTCGGCAACCCGCGGCTCGTGAGCCACATGCGGCTCTTTGGATGTGAAGTTGCGGCTCTTAAGTTCCATACGCAAATATTATTTATCTTATAGAAAAGATTTGGAAAAATTTGGAAAAGTTCGAATTGTTAAATTTGCATTAGGCACCGAAAAATCTCTCAGTCACTTGTACTCTCTTTTCACCACACCCCTTCCCATTACACGCGTTGTCACTGTTGTCAGCCCATCTGAAATTCTCGGTAGTTTCGGATGTTTCTAAGTAGGTTTTAATTTGCTTTCGACGCAAGACGAATTGGCATCTTCAGCACTCGCTTTGGCTGGGACTTTGCGTATAGTTTGTTGTTCTTCAAATGTAACATATTTTCAGGTGAAAGATATTCAACTTTCTTCCGTCTTATCACTTACTATAGATGAGTCTTGCGATATAAAGACACGGCACAAGTTGCCCATATGGTCAGTCTTTAAAAAAAAAAAAAAACATTGAAAACATTAAGCTCGTTTTAAATAAAATCGTTCGAATAGCAACTGATGGGGCCACAAGCATGACAGGAACAAATAAAGGGGCAACAACCATTCTTCTGAGCAAAACAAAATAAACCATGAAATTGTTACATTTCACTGTATAATAAGCCAAAGCAAGAAAATACACACGACAACGTACATTAACAGCATCTTTTCAAAAGCATTCTACCATAGTCAGCTTAAAGAATTCTTAAAGGAAATAGAGACTCTTTCTTCCCAATTGTGACAAGTAGGTCAAAGATGGTGGCCGTTTAGGTGTCTAGGGGGTTTAGATAATTTGAGGACCTTGACTTGCACATAAACTAACAGGCACAGCGTTATAAATTCAGGCAACAAATACCTTTTATGTAAAACATATGTACAGTTTAATAATAATAATGAAAATAAGTAAAAGGTAAGAAGCTGTACAGTGTTAGGGCGGGGCCTAATTATTTACATAAATGGGACTATCATCATGAGGTGTGAGAACCAAGTGGTCTAAGTGTCATAGGCTTTGTTGCTTAGCTTTGAGTCCTATGCTGCTCTGACGAGACCGGCGTGACTGATGCTGAGTTGTCTGTGGGTGGGCTGGCTTGATCGGTCCTAGCGCACGGGACAGTCCAACTATAGATAGCTGCAGGGGCGGATCTTCTGGCATGCGGTTGTAGGTCGGACTCTTGTGAGTAGTTGGTAAGGCTGGTGTTTCCAGATCCGGTGTCAGCAGACTGGTATCAGCGTTACAAAGTTAGGGCTTCTATTAGAAGTAGCCTGTAATAAAAGCTGCAACGAGATTCGTAGATCGACTTAGCCACAATGATGACACTGGGAGGTAGACGCCTTTTCATGAAGGACATCTTCAGAATGATTAAATAGAAACCATAATCTAGTTTCATAATAATAAGGGGAGTTAATCCAATAAATATTACATCTCATCAGGGGAGATAATAGTGACAACAATAGTGAAGTCCCACAAGGGCGATAACACATAGTAATAAATTATCTGATGTAAAGAAACTATAACTTAGTTTCTCAAATATCAAGGGAGCTAACACATGAATATCGTATTCTTCAAGGGGAGACTATAATAGTAGTGATAATGGAGAGTCTCCTAAAGGAGGATAAATAGTAAACAGTGATGTACCTCTGCCAAGGTGAGATCGTCACGAGTGGCTAGAATGACGAGATGAAAGGGAAAAGGGGGGGGAGATATGGCTCATGGTCAGCGACCAAGTATCTATTGTTTGCATCTGGCCGTGTGGCCTGAATAGAACACGCTTGAATGGAGACGGGGCCCGTTCAGGGATGTATCTCCAGAAGTAAAATTAAATGCAAGGGAAATAATTCATGTCTCATCTGAACGCAGGGTCGGTGCGCCCTCTAAAATCAAGGCGATCAACCGAGATAAAATAGTGATAGGATAAGATAAATAAGATAATGTACACATGGTTTACCTATGCAATGAGTCTGGCCAACAGGCCGATGAAATAGAATATAGAAACAGTTACTTCATTCCTTGCCACGGAATGAGTATGAATATATACTTGGTAATGATACATGTTACATAAATATTATGATAGTTCCCGGTCAAGGAATTTATCAACAATAGTAATAGGGCTCGTGCTGAGCGATGATTTATCAACGATAAATAATGGTAGCTAAAGAGCTAAATGCAGGTGGCAAGAATTGTTATAAATTCTAGTCCAGATAAAGTGGATGACTTTGACTATTTAGTCGTACAAGTCATGATGATAAAATATAATACATAAAGTGACTACTTACATAATCCAAGATAAGAATTACACAAATATGTACACAAATATAATGCACTAAATAAATGCACAAATATATAAATACACATAGTAAGTAAGAGGTTAATAAAACACTTTACAAAAGCTTACCACCATCCAAGTTAGAAAAAGAGATAAAATGAATATAGTATATAGCGTAAGCTCAAAACAGAAGTGTATCCTTTCTCTTTGCTCTCCAGAATGAGAATGACAAGAATATAGGAAGCTATATTCCTTCTACCCGCGCGGGCAAGGAGGTGGGGCTTCACAGGTGTTTAGACCGTCTGCCGTGCCTAGGAGAAGATTATCACTTGACCTTGCCGCGCGTTTCAAGTATTGACATAAGGATGGGCCCTTATCAAATGATATCGCCAATATGGTCGGACGACAGACCGTTGGTCTTACGTGACAGGGATTAGCTGCGCGAGACAGACCTTGTTGTCGATTTGAAGAGGGTCTATTTGAACTGACCCGTTCCCCGAAGGGGGGGGGGGGTGCGGCAGGATGTTAGGTCAAGATATTTAGAGGCGTGTTTATCCTTGTCGATAAAGAATGTGCCAGACGGGTGTCAGATTAAGAAATTACATCGTGACACGGATGCCTAGAGAAAAATGGGGTGGTGGTAATAGCTTTAGATAGTCATAAGGGCTGAGTTGAGATGATAAAATAAGATAGCAAAAATAAATTATTTAAATGCCTAGACCGAGTGATACCTTAAGTGGGCGAAATTTATTTTTGTCACACCAATAAAGTGCAATGGCTTTCTAAAGGCTTAAACCCTTTGCCTTGTGCTTGAATGAAATATACACACTCCATCGCCCTGAATTAGAGAACAACAAATGGCTGTAAAAAAGTTACTTTATGGTGGATATAAAAACGAAATTAAATGAGCTGAATCTACAACTGCAAAGAAAAAAAAACCCAGCCTATATTTTGATAGAAGAATTCATTTTGTTTTAAAGAAAAAATATTTTTGCTGAAGATATTCAGAGCGGCAAGGTACTTCATTTTCAATGTCTACAACATAATCGCGTTAAAATAAGTGCAACTTTTGACATGAATTGCTTCAGCACAGTTGTAAAAAAAAAAATATATAAAAGAGGAATTTCTTGATCTATGAGTAGTGCAAAGCCAACCATTCTAGCATTCCAAGTAAATCCTCTCAACACAAATAGTAACAAATTCCACATTGATGATTTTGGAATTGATACTGGATCTCTAGAAATGCAATTGATCGATTTAAAAAGTTTTGTGGTGTGGAAAATGTAGAGAGCTAAAAATCAACTTGGAAGAGTTTGTAGGTCCAGAAATGATCTACGTAACAAAAGTGGACAGCTTTCAAAGGAATGCCGCGAGGTGATGTGATGAATAGAAATCCAGATTGCTACAGTCTAATGAAGAAGTTTGTAGTAGGAGTGCTGGCTATCCTTATATTCGTGCGAGCAAGCAGTCTCCTGCATAAATATAATTAAAAGTAAAGTAAGAAGCCAATTAACAAATCAAAATTTAGAGCTGTGTTCGAAACTAAAAACAAGCTATGAGCTAAATGTATACAAACTTTCTAAAACCATGCAAAGCCATCGCTCTTATTTAAATAGTTTGCCCAATTGTTAATGTTGTGAGTAAATGTTAAACAGTTTTGTTGTTTCCTAATTTTTTTTTGGGAGGGGGGTGTGTGAAAAACACTACCTATATAGGGATAAAAAGTTGTTTTTATTTTCATAAAAAAGTGTGTAAGTACTATTTATAGTTGGCAAGAAAAAAAGATGTTGCGGCTCTTTAAAAAATTTAAAATGTGTAAATTGTAATTTTTGGCTCTTTCGGCTCAAAAGGTTGCCGACCCCTGATCTAGACTAGAATAGAATCTAGATCTAGAATGTCTAGATAAGAAGATAAAATCAATCAAGTACTTTGAATTTGAAGTACTACTACATCTGATAGTGATGGTCTACTAGATGAGATCTAGAGTCTAATCTTAGTTAATCATTAAATATTATCTCTGTGTGTCTAGAGTTAGAGTTAAATCTAGTCTAGTAAACTAGTACTATCTAGACTACCTGTATTTACATATATCGAAATTCCGCTCTAATGGACGAATACTTCTTGCGAGGGATCGAACAACTACACTATTTGCCATTGTTAAAATTTGTTTCGAATATCAGTTAATGTCTTTATACCATCGCTAAAGGTAATGTTTATGTTTTCTTTTAGTTTCAGCCATCGCTCCTTTCCCTTTTTAGAGCTCAATGGCAACCAGTTAGAGCAGCACACGAGAAGTCAAATCAGAAATAAATATTTATAATATATAGAGCTCTCTCTCTCTAGATCTATATATATATCTTAAAAATGTTTTTTCAATACACGCCTAATTACTATATTTTTTATGAATGGCAATGGGCTTAGTTAAATCTACTTAATAGAATAACGTTGCAAAATGTTAGGCTCAAAGTTGAAATGCTTTCACTAACAAAAGAAAAAAAAAGTCAAACCGGCAAAATCTTTACTGATAATAGATGTAGTTTTAATAAAAATAATAATTTAAAAAAAAACTACCTTACCATCTAGATCTAAATCAAGATCTAAATTTATATCTTAAGGTGAATATAAAAAAAATGGTTTTTGAGTATGGTATAGATCTATATATCATAGTAAAATTATATAACATATATTTTACTAACATGTACTGAATTTATAACACAAGAGATAAATTTAAAAAAATTATAATGTACTTTTTTTTTGTTCGAATCAAAATATGTACGTTCTGTCAACAGGGGAGGCTATTTGTAAACAATATGGCGCTTATTTTATGTTGATGTCCATAGATATTTTAGAATCTGAAATAATTGAATTAAATTAGATATATTATCGCAGTCATCAATTCTAATTTTCACCCGGTCTTTGCTTCATTTTTAAGGTAGTATGCTTTGTAATTTTTAAATATATTTAATTAGATCGAATCTAGATTCTAGCGCTAGACTAGATTGTTTGTACTTTTTTTTTACTGTCTTTACTTTACTTTACTTAACTCTTAAAAACCGTAATTTTTTTCTTCTTCTACCGGAATTATTTTTCCTCCCCACTATTTTTATCACATAGGCCTTTTTATAAACGTTATACTGGTTTTTCTGTTTGTTAAAACATAGACATGTCATATAAAATTTTGTTGGAAATTGAATATACTACAAGAAATTTTATCTTTCAGTGTTATAGATAGTCACTGGAAAAAAATATTTGGTAATTTCAGAGATGAAAAAATAAAAATTAAAAATTTTAATCTGTAAAAACTGACTTACCCAAGTAAAAAAGAATATTCCAACAGTCCTCAATCATTATTATTGTATGAAATATTAAACCCTATCCAATTATCTATTTAACAAACATAACTGTGTTAAACTTGATCAATATTTACACTTTTAGTGAGGTTTCTTTCTAGATCTACTAGGGCCTGGCTGGGGCAACGCCCCTTTTCATTTACTACTTTTTCTAGATCTAGGGATGTCTAATTCACTACCAGAGTCACTTTAATCTAGAAGTTGAAAATCGTTTTTAGGATAAATTTCTAGATCTATTTCTAGATCTAAGTAGTAGTCTAAGTCTAAATCTAAAACTAAATTTAAAAAGATATCTAAAGCCTGATCAGCAATAATACGGCAAAATGGCCTGTCAGCCATGATGACTGATGGAAAAAACGAAAAATTCACTAGTCACTTACGATAAAAAATTTTTAAAATATTAAAAACAGCTTAAATCCACAAAGTATCAGAAGAAAAAAACATTCAAAATGGCCGCTCTAGCGTTTCCTTAAACCATTTAATGGATTAAAAACGTGGATTAGAAATAAAAAAGAAGTAAACAGGGAAATAGTGATCGGACGCTGGTAGCGTCATTACGTTAAAACGGCCGGGGGACTGGACGCTGTCAGCGTCGTTACGGTCTTGAAGAGTTAAAGGGAAACTCTCATAGTTTTTCAAATTTTAGTGAATGACATATTTAAATTCTGCGTAAAAAGTTGTAATAGTAAACATTATGTCATTTTTTATTTAAATGCTCAGAAAATTTTATATTTAATAAATTAGACAGTAAATTCTTCACATCTCAAAAAAAACGGGGTTCTGCGAGATGGTTATAGTTTTTAAAGACGTGACGTCACAACTGAACCTGGCTAAGTTAGATCTATACCTATATCACCGATAAACTCTCTATAGATCTAGATCGCATTTATTCTTACGCTTCACGGCTAGATCTAGTCTCCACGTTGATTTAAAATCGGTCTTTGTTTATAAACAAGGGCGTCCGTATCAGAGCGCTGCTGGGCCCTGGGCGAGCGTCATGCGCGGGGCCCTTAGCCGTAAGGATATACTATATGTACCGTAAACTCATATATATATATATATATATCACGCTAACGGGCTCATCCGTCTCTCACGCTGTAACAATAACAATACAGTATCTCCGCCTTATATACTTCCATACACATCCCAAGACCCGACTTATACGGAAGGGCTATACCACAGGTTTAAAAAAAATAATTAAAAAAATACTCCTAAGTTGTTTTTTTTGTTGTTGTTGTTTTGTTGTTTTTTATATATGGTGACACGGGGTTTTCCCAAAGCTGCAAGATGTCTATTCACAATAGCCTATTGGGGGGAAAAAATGCGTCATCGTCAAAGTTTCTCGGAGCCTATTGGCCGAAATAGCTGTACAAGTAGATCTATTATACATCAACTGGTTCAATACATAGGCTAGGTTACAGTACCAAATAAGATAAAATAAGATAATTTGATCCAATCTAATAGAAATTACGTTTGTTTACAATTGACAACCTCAACATAACTACTGTACAAAAACAATATTGATGAAAAATTCGAACATTCACATAAGAACACACATACACATTCACAACCAGCGCTTCATGGATTTGACTTCTATGTAGGCCTACTTCTCGATGACGACAGCTGACCTCGTAACACTCTGACCGAAAGTGGGACAAAGGAGTTTTTAAATCTTTCAGTTTTAGTCTTGATGGAAAGGAGACGACCACTTCTCATACAACCTCAACACTTTTTTTTCCTTTGCAGACTAAATTAACAGTATATTTAATGTATACGTATTAATAGTAATAGGCGAGTAACTGGCGCCTTAACCAGTAAGCTTCGGGCAGGAGGGGCTCGTTAGCCATGGCTGGCTACCCACCTAGGAGAAGGAAAACTCTGAATTCAAACCTCTTCTGCCTTGCAGTTATACCCAATCAAGGGAAAGGCTTCGGGAGTCAACCCTGAGGAAAAATCAGGAGCTGGCGACCCTAAGGCAGTTTGCAGCACCCAGTGCTACACTCTGGCAGAACCTGCGACGCTGCTGACCCCAAACTGTATCGGCACTGCCGTTCCTTTGGATACATCAGCTGCGTGGAGAGGGGGAACTGATGTGTGGGCGACATCGTTCCGACCACAGCTTATGCCTAGGCATTCATCTCATGGAAATGAGATGATCCATAGTCGCTTCGCGACTGACGGTGGCCATAGATTAATAGTACTTTTAAAGGTTACTGTTTATCATTAATGATTTGGTATTCGGAGTTGGGATTAATTCTAGATCTAATAAAAGAAAAAAAAATGCCTAGAGTCTATAATACATATTTTAGATCTAGACTAGATCTACATCGGGAGCTTGTTTTAAAATAAATTCGCGGAAGACAAGTACCGGTAGGCCTACTCGGATTAGTAGATCTATATAGCCTAAGATTTGAGAGCACCATTGTGACGTCACACAGAAATTCCGTGAAAATCTGACCGTTTTGGATGCGCAGAAAAATTACGTCAGAAAAACATCAATTACTAAGTTATTATTTCAAATAAAAAAAAAGAATAATATATTCATTATCTGTGAATCAAAACACATATTATATCAAAAATTGTCAAAACCATGAGAGTTTCCCTTTAACTTTACTAAGACAAGTTAGAGTCTAGTAAGAATCGCGATTGAATTGACGATGAATTCTTCATTCTTAGATTCTACTAGAAACAAGTAGATCACTCCGGACTCTACTAATTACTATAGTCTGTAGTGTATAATCATAACTATAGACGCTTTAGTTATGTACTTTTTTAATAAAAAAATTCAAAATAAATATATAACAACAGAAACTATCTAGTTATGTAGAGCTTGCTGAGAGGATTACAATGATACCAAATTTATCTTTCTATGCTATATAGGAGCAAAGTTATGCGGTTTTATGTGTTGAAAAATGGACTACAGATAGAAAATATAATATCCAAAAAACTGTGATCGAAAAAATGAATTTTCGTCTTTATCTCATTATAACTTTATAACCGTAATAGATAGAAGCTTGAAATTTGGAACACATCTACCCCATTATATGGTTTTTAATTTGATTATTTCACCTCACATGCAGCTAACATTGATTCACAGCTAATTCAATTACACTTGTTTGAAAATTGGCTTCGATCCTTTTTCTGGAATGCGGTTTGGTAGAAACTTTTCCAGCTTCATATTTTTAAATATAATGTAAAATAACACCTTGAGAGCATTCTCTCCACTAGGTTGATCAAAGATAAGCTGTTAAACAATGCATAAATCATTTATACTTCATATTATCAACGAGAATTACTAATGTCTGGCGCCACGCGTCGCTGCATCATTGAGTGACTTCATTAAACATCGTCAGGATGGGCCCAATATTACCTTAATAATCTGATTTCCTTTTATATTTTGTGTACCTAAGTATAGAAAAAAAAGATTTCTAACACTACTCTTTAATAGAAATATTTATTTTAATACTATTACTATAGTCATAGATTGTTATGGTAGTTATAATTATTCTACTTATCCAATTGGAAAAATAGCCTAATTTGGCATCATTTGTAACACGTTTTGGGGGTCAAAATTTCAATAAAAAATGATGAAATAAAAAACTTAAAGCATAAATCTAGGACTAACTTCAATAAAAAATTAGCAAGCTTGCTTTAAAATGATATTAAATGCAAAATCATTCTTACCTATGACTTTACTTTAAATTTTCTAAATAAACACAATTTTTATTTATTGACAATGTGGTATCATTCAAAAGCTTAGGAATCCTCCTTTAAGATTAGCACAAGGGTTTTTAAAAAATAAAGCAAAAATGTAAAAACAACAATCAATCAACTAGCACCATGGGTTTGGAAGTCTAGCCACTTTCAAAATTATATAGAATAGCTGATAGTTAGCAGTTTATAGGTCAGTAGAGAAAGGTTTGTTAAAGTACCTATATATAGTAAAACTATATCTTTATCTATGTTAGTATGTAGATCTAGAGTAATCTAGATGTAGATCTAATTATAAAATAAAGACTAATTGAGTATTATAAGATAAGATATATTTTAAGATAATTTTTATTGATCCAAACTAATGGAAATTCAGTTTGATTACAATTGACAACCTCAGCATAACTACTGTACAAAAACAATACTGATGAAAAAATTCGAACAACATTCACAATTTCACATACAAACACACATACACATTCACAACCAGCCCTTTATGAATTTGACTTCTATGTACATCTCAGCTGATCTCGTAACACTCTGACCGAAAATGGGACAAAGGAGTTTTTAAATCTTTCAGTTTTAGTCTTAATGGAAAGGAGACGACCACTTCGTTCAGATGTTTGTAAAAATGTTTTACATGTTTCGGATGTTCCTTCAGAGTTGAAAATAGTTACTTCCTAGTCCAAACCTCCCGCAGGGCGATGGGAACGGGTATGGTTTAAACCCGGGACCATCGATAAATCCAAACGACAGTCCAGCGTGCAAACCGCTCGACCAGGCAGCCATTCGATCTTATGATCTTATGTAACAGTTGTTTAATGGGTGCAGGTTGTCTTTAAGAATAGTGAGTGATTTGGAAAGGCATCTTTCTTGGAAAAGCTCTTCAAGAGATGGTAGCTGTACATGAGTAATGTACGATGCTTTTTTAATTAGTCTATTTATTCTATGTCTTTGTGCCAGTGAAGTATTACCATACCAGCAGGTGATGGCAAAGTTAATAAGACTGCTGATGGTTGCTGTGTAGAAAAGTTTGATTATTGTTCTATCTATGTTAAATTTTCTTAGCTTTCTGAGATAGAAGAGTCGCTGGTGAATTTTCGTGCATAGATTTTGACAGTGTTCACTCCATTTCAGTTTGTTGTTGATAGTTGTGTCTAGATATTTGCTAAATTATTCCTCTATTTATATTATTCTATAGCATCTAGTGAATCTAGTAAAGATTCTAGATATATTATAGATATAGACTACAAGAGCTTCAATAACACAGTGGCGGTTTAATAACAAACACAACCACAGCCAATACACACAATTGTCTACACTAATTTAAAATGCTTAATAACACAATGGAACTGCCTAACTAACGCAACAGTCTCAATAGCGCGTACATGCTACATTTTCGAAGACTTATTCTAACATCCGTCCCCAC
The DNA here is from genome assembly GCA_021533235.1 of Biomphalaria straminea. NCBI lineage: Eukaryota > Metazoa > Mollusca > Gastropoda > Planorbidae > Biomphalaria > Biomphalaria straminea. The sequence continues at coordinate 21,240 of JADKLZ010034293.1, forward strand.
TGTCTCTCTCTGCTGGACTGGACTCTGTCTTTCACACACTGCTAACACATAGCCCTCGTCTGTTAACCTCTAGGGTCATGCGCAGAGCACAGGTCACACTAGGGACATTCCTTGGTTGACCTGTGTGACTCGTCGCTGAAGCCTGTATCAGTGGGTCACACACATACACACATTTCAGTCCGCCACTGGAGTTACAACAATATATATATATATATAAATATATATATATATGTAATTTAAACTTTAAAAAGTTAGTGTAGTGACAAATCTACATCTAGAGTGAGTTCTAGATAATATAATTTCATCATATTAGAAATAGCCTTTACTTTTTCCAGCTGCTGCCTTATTATCACTTGAAGTTAGATGTTCTCTTTGTGTACTTCTTTGAAAAATTTCAAGATCCCTTTCATTTAGAGCCATCGTTTTGCTGCTGAGCTATTGGCTTTTTTTGCTGTCTATGATGTATTCTTCTCTGTGTTTCTCCATTGTCATACAGAGTGGGCCTTTATGCTGAGCTGTTTAGGTAACTGGGTCTTTCTGAGATCAATTAAATGAGACATTTTAAGAGGATATATATGATTTACAATTTTAATAAGGGTTGGACTACATTAGGATGGATACATTCTATTTATGATGTTTATTCTCTAGATGTAAATGAAAATTTCAAGAGACACGTGTCATGTTTTGAGTTTAAGATTATAGATTGCTCTTTGCATGGGAGAAAAATTATACTTTCCAGTTTGTTTGGCTTAAATATATTTAGGCTGGAAACCTAGGGGGATGATCACTTACTGTAGTATTTAAAAATGAAGTTATTGATAGTTATAACTGGTATTTACATATGCTCATTTAAAAATGTATACCCTTGTATAGTAGTAGCTGAGTTTCACTTGTAAAACAGTTTTAAGCTTTAACTTCTTCTAAAAATAATAATAATAATAAATTTTATTTTCTGAAAGGACTTAGTTTACGTATTTGTAAATTTGACACATTTCAACAATATTCATTTCAAAAAATGATATCATGAATACACAGACATACAATGTCTATCCATCACTTTCACTTCAAAATCTGGTTCCTTGTGATGCACACTTCCAATCACTGTGGTCTGTTTACTGTTAACATGCACACACATATTTAAATATTTGCAGTGAAAGAATTATAAACATTTTCAAAAATTTTCAAACAAAACAATATATTTGAATTTAGATATTAACATTATACATCTTTACATCTTAGCCATTTTTTGTTTATTGGGGCAATCTTTTTATAATTGTATGAAAAACATTGTAAGAAATTTGTGTTTGATGCTTTCTTAAGTCGAAACATTGCTGAACAATTACAATAAACTTAACAGCTGTCACAGCTACACAACAATGAAAGTCAAGGGATAGATGAATAATTATATAACTTATAATATTTATCCGATCATCGTGAGTAAAATCTGCCTGAATGCTTTACATACACGTAAATTCATTTTCATAGCTTTTGTAATGAGCCAATAGAAGTAGGCCTAGCTCAGTTCACTGCAGTGCTTTTATTGTATTGTATGATTTACATCCCATCTCGTAATTGACTGCTCTACTCTTCAACGCTTTCAACTATCATCCTTTAAAGCGTTTAGCCACTAAAACGTTTTTTTTAAGGGCATCTAAAACTCAAAGACGAACTGGATCTAGATTCTTATGAAAGACGAACTGGATCTAGATTTTTATGAAGTCAAGGAGTTTTCCTCTTAGAGGAAAGTAACTAGTAACAGTTTGAGAAACAATGTTTTAGGTCTGCACTCTTCTTACTGAAAGAATCATCAAATCCTAAATGCTGTGGAAGTCTTGTGTATGCGCATGACCAAGTCAGCTCTTCCAGGGGCGTAGCTAGAAACTTTCTATCGTTTTGGGGACCCCTGCATTTTGAATAATATTTAATTTCTAATGTCAAAGAAACACTCATTTGGGATTTTAAAATTCCCCCCTCCTCCCCCACCTAGCTAGCTCTGTATTCTTCTGTCCCTGCCAAACAATCTCTTCCGCCAATTCTTTTCCCTTGTAACCTTCAAGAGCACCCTCCATTATCAAGGAAAGACAAAGGCATAGCCCTCGACACTAAAATCAGATGCGCTTCTTGAAAAAAGACGGTCGATCGATCCTATGTAGTGCTCAAACTGTCAAACAGACCAAGTGATAGGGGAATTAGATGAAGGTGAATGAGTGGAAAGCATTTTTTTTTCTTAAAAAATTGAGAATGCAGCTTTAGCATGAACTTGCCGATGGTGGACACGGTGGCAACTTTGAAAAACTATCTTAAAAATAAAAGTTTTTTTTTAGGGTAGGATCAACAATGCAATTCCAGCAGTTTTCACATTTGATTAGTCTGTAGAGTCGCACCGTTATGAAATCTGAATTTCAATTGATTCAGAACTGTCAGCATTCAACAATTTCGTTTCATGTTAATCGTAGTTTCATTTGATACCATTCATGCTTAAATAAGTTGATTTGAAAACACCTGGCTAGCATTAGCTTGTATATAGAAACATTCATGTCAATAGAGTTCCCGGGCAAACGGTGGGATTTACATCTAACAGCAAACTCTGTAAGAAATAATAAAATGAAAATTAGGCATAAACTCGTTTTTTTTTAAACATATAGATTTGTAAGAATGTGTGTGTAAGTTCAACTTGCTTTTATGACTCTAACTGTTCACTTTTATATTTACCACCAGGACCTTTAAATGTACAATAAATTAATGTCAATGGAAAGGACTCCATTGAACTGTCACATTAACGCCATACTCCTGACATGTTTATCAATTCATTAGAAAGACCTGTATTAAAGGACTCTATTGAACTATCACATTAACGCCATACTCTCTGACCTTTTTATCTATTCATAAGAAAGCCCTGTATTAAAGGACTCCATTGAACTATCACATTACTATCACATTAACGCCATACTCTCTGACCTGTTTATCTATTCTTAAAAAAGACCTGTATTAAAGGACTCCATTGAACTATCACATTAACGCCATACTCTCTGACCTGTTTATCAATTCATAAGAAAGACCCGTATGTCTTCAGTTTTCTTTTGGTCCATTATAAAAAGAAGCTTACACTTAGAACCTGCCCTACACATTTCCACCTTCGGTTCTGTCTATATACGTCAGCAATAGGCCGTTACAGAATGGTGTGCAAACAATTGAAGCCCTGATTCTAAACAGCAAGCCTTGTTGACTTATTTGCATTCCATTGGCTTTACCAAAAATTGGCCACAGAGAAATCTGTATTTAGCTTTAGAGTTGACTCTACCGATAAACATACTCCCCCCCCCTACTCGGATGTGCATACGGGCGTCCAGAGTTGATCCGAATCATTTGGATTGCCTCCAGTTAGTTACCCCCTCCCCCAATGTTCTCGTATTGATCTCTCTTTTTATCTTTGTGGCTGAGTTCTTCCCCCCTCCCCCCCCAAAAAAAAAAAAAAAAAAAGCACGAGATCGCATCGCATGGAGTTTTCCTATCAGGCCGGGCAGGGGGTACTTTTTTGGATATGTAATACCCCTCCTGCACATCACCCTCAACAAATCGCACTTTCAATAATATGCCATTTTATTTATACAAAGTGTCAGTAACATTGGTACACTTTTGATATTGGTAGTTAGGTACTCTAAACGTCTGATCAATGTTTACATACTTATGTCTTAAATATTGACTCTTTCTTTCGAAACATTCATGGGGACTACATCTATAGCCTGAATGTGAATAGATCTCTATGCATACACCTAGAACATTTTAAAGACTTTGACAGTAACATACATTATATTACATATCCGCTTCGCTGTATCCTGTTATCTATCTATTTATCTATCTATCTATCTATCTATCTATCTATCTATCTATCTATCTATCTATCTATCTATCTATCTATCTATCTATCTATCTATCTATCTATCTATAGGTCTCTATCTATCTATCTTCCTATCTCTCTCTCTCTCTCTATCTATCTATCTATCTATCTATCTATCTATCTACGTTTCCCTAACATCACGCTGATAGCACAGACTTGATCTAATCTTTACACGTCAGTAGAAAAAGCTAAAAAGAAAACCTCTTCGACTTCATATATAGTTTAATTTCGGTGAAGTGCCTTATATCTTCTATTTCCCTTTACCCGGTACCACGTATTGTGAACCACAACTTTCTATGGAGATGATCTCAGACAAAAGTTGTTTTCTTTTTTCAATGGACACGCACAAAATGTCTGCCATCGTCTGTTGAATGTTTCTGCAGAGCAACCACGCCAGATCAAAGTCTTCACTCCAGAAAGCCTTCACGTAACACATGTCATGCCATCAGATACCCCAACTTGCAGGATGTTTTCTGATTGGCCATTGGAAGACTCTTCCATATCTTGATCTGACACAATGGTTGCTGGGCTTGCCATTATTTGTCTCCTCCACTGTCAAGCGCTGATCTGCAAACTTCACAGATCTATTCTTTTTATTTCGGACTGTCCACATCATCTATCGTCGGGTCGTTGAACTCTGACCCCTAAATCTTTTCTTGCCTGACGTTATTCCACGTTTCTTGTCTCCCTTTTGTCCAAATGTGATTTCTGACACTTGACCTTCACCTATCCCATAGTGCCTCAGTCTGTTGGGCCGTTGGAGCACCACACAACATTTGTCGACCGTCTTTCTCCATTCCTCTTTGTCTTTTGCCTTGCATCAGGGCCGGATTTAAAGGATGGCAGGCTGCACTAGACGGACTACTGCCCAGGGGAGTTCACAAGAAACGTTTAGATTCTATACCTTTGTCTACATCTGTGTATAGAAACAAAAGTGAAATAAGTGCGTGTGTTTATAATATTTAAATTCCACCTGCATATATACTTATGTATTTGTACCATTATCTGATGTACTTGCTGTCAGTTAAAAAAAAAACATTATGCATTAAATTAACAGAAGGCACTTATTATTCAAACGGGGTAGTCCAATTCGACTTGTTTTTTTTGGGGGGAGGGGAAAGGGGGGCGTAGAAAGCATAGGGGGAGGGGGGCTTCAATTAACCACAAAACGTGATTCTAGAAACGTTTGAAAGTAGCATCAAGTACTTTGGGAGTCTTTGGTTTCTCCCGGCGAAGAAAGAGCCCGTCTACCAAAGTGTCTGGTGCGTGTGGAACTGTGGGATTGTTCACGTAGATAATGATTGGATCTCACTTCCGCAACGCCTGTGTTCATGCATTTTGTATGTACATCTGTCTGCCTTTGCTCCTTTTTTTTTGTTTGTAATGTTTCAATGTATATTTAGACTTGGAGATATTTTTAGATTGCGGTGTTATTAACAAAATGTATGAATGAAACCTAATGTAGTGATTCTCAAAGTGTTCCTATAGGTGCCTTTGTGTGTGATAACAGTTTCTTTTAACAATAACCCAAGAAACCTTGTCTCACGATACTCTTGTCTCACTCTCCCTTTGCTTACATACTTTATAAATACCTAAAAACATTGTTTATCTCACAGCACCGTTGTCTACCTCAATAGAACCATTCTTACCTCGCTAGTAATATTGTGTACCTCAATAGAACCATTGTTTACCTCAGTAGCACTATTGATTACCTCACTAGTAACATAGACTTTCTCATTAGCTCTATTTATTATCACCTTAGCACAATTGTCTACCTGACTAGCACTATTTATTATCCCATTAGCACCATTCTTATCCCACTAGCACCATTGTCTACCTTATTTATACCGTTCCTTAACTCACTATCACCATTGTTTACCTTGTTAGCACTAGTTAGCTCAGTAGCACAATATTAACCCTTTAGCATCATTGATTATGGCTTACACCATAAGCACCAATCCTTATTTCAGTATCGCCACTGTTTACTTCAGAAGCACAGCTGTTTACCACATGAGCACATCTGTTTAGCTCTGTAGCACATCTGTTTAGCTCTGTAGCACATCTGTTTAGCTCTGTAGCACATCTGTTTAGCTCTGTAGCACCATTGCTTATCTCAGCAGTCACAAGTACTCAGGCCTAATATTTGTTACGGGGTCCTGCGTCACTATCTGACTTCGTGCAGACGGGAGTATCCGGGTTAATACGAATCAATAGCTGGAGCATCCACGGCTTGACACGCCAATAACCGATCTGTTTACTACTGCTGAACACTTCGATCACTGTCGATAGAGCCCCAGCCAATCGCTCGAGTTAATTACAGATCAACCGTGAAGGATTAACACATTGGTTTAATGGCCGTTAATGTGTTATCGTTAGTGCGGGACTTTCATGACACGAAACTCACCAATGACATCCTTTGTCTTACATTGACAATGGAAGCTGTAGGAATGCGTTTGTTCACGTTTTTTTAGTTTATGTGTCGGCATTAATTCTATATGTTGTGTTCTGTCTCGCATTTATTGAAGGAAATAACTATGTCTACCAAAATAAAACACTTGCAGGAAAAAGTATATAGGCCTGTATAGATGTAACTCGATATGTCGGCTTAAAAAAAACATGATAGGTCGAAATTGCGAATAAAAAGTAGTTATGGTAATTTAACCGCGGCTGTTTTGATCTTGAAAATATCTGAGTTGTTCCAGACCTGTTCTAGATTTTTTTTTCGTCCTCCGCAAGTAGAAGAATTAACGATAATTGAATGAATGAAAATGCAATGGCTTTTAGTTTTACGATTATAATATATATTTTACAATAGATTTTTATTACGTTAGCATCTAGAATAAGTATATTTAAGTTGAATTCTTAATAAACTGATTTGAATACTTGAATTGTAACTTGTATAGTTTATCGGGTTTTGCTTAGTAATGGACTATATAGCCTTTGAACGATTATTGGACACGACTTGGCCTAATAAGTGCCGATGCGCCAAATATCAAACATTGAGTTGTCCATAGCTATCGACATATGTTTTAATTGAATGGGGCGTTGACATCTATTCTCATACACATTTAGCAGTCTCTAGAATTTCTTACATGGCTACTGAAGTTAAGGTCCTGGTAGGATCCTCGCCAATAGTGAACACTAACATTTTATCAAATGTAATATTCTCTAAGTCCACTGCTTGACTATGATGTGCATTTTTACTTAAAAAACGAAAACTATTTAAGTATAAAGGTCATTGGGTTAACTACACAGAAGTCTCATTCACTTTTAAACACGAACTTCAACAGTTGTATTCAAACTGAAGCCCACGACGGAGCTATATAAAGTCTTAGCAATTCAAAAGATAGACTTTTTTTCTTCAATTGTGGAGCCTTTCTTCTTTCTATCTCCTTCTGTTTTTTTTTATATCCCGGAGCATTTCTCATGAAGCCAAAGCATTTCCATAAAGGATGCTTTAGCTGGAAGACATGTCTCCTGTTTAATTAGCTGCTACTTTTTCTTAGGGAAAGAGAGAGAGGCTGTCTTGTGAGTAGGGTTCTGCTGAACTGGCCGAGGTTTCTTTTTCATATGAGCATTTCTAAAAAGAAAAAAAAAGAAGAAAATTATTGAGTTCCTTGACAGCCTCATGGTCAGTTATTTAGACCTTATTAATAACAACCACGTCGGTATTTAAAGGAAACTAATGGCTTGTTTTCTTCAACACATTCTCAACATTTCTCTACGATACTGAGAAATTGGCAAATAATAAATTGGAATATTTGAGTGAAATACTTACTTTAGCACGACGTTTTGATGGATGGAAGGGGAGGGATAAAAGAGTGATGGGGGTGTATTCTTGTGTTCCCATGATTACAAAAGACTTTACAGAAGACTTCCAATGAAATTCTAGCATTTGGTCGATGAAATACCTTTAAAACAAACGTATAGAAGGGAAAGGACTGCATATTTACAGCCATATCTGTAACACATTTTTTAAATCTCATCAATCCCTATGATCAATTTAACCTAGGAGAGTGTCATTTTACCACATAACTACTTCAGTATATAATTAACTAGTGCATAGGAGCACAAGTAAGGACATTGTTCCCCAGTAATTATTTCATGAAGTTACAATAATAAGTGATCATACTTGGGACATTGTTCCTCGAAATTACTTCATAAAGGTACTACTTAGGACATTGTTCCTCGAAATTACTTCATACAGTTACTGCTTAGGACATTGTTCCTAGAAATTACTTCATTAAGTCACTACTTAGGACATTGTTCCTCGAAATTACTTCATACAGTTACTGCTTAGGACATTGTTCCTCGAAATTACTTCATGAGGTCTGTGATTAGGACATTGTTCCCCGATATTACTTCATAAAATCTCTACTTAGGGGATTGTTCCCCGAAATTACTTCATGAAGTCTCTACTTAGGACCTTGTCACCATAAATTACTTTAGGAACACATTATTTTAGTATTGTTGTTTCCATTAACTATATATTCAAAATGGACAAACCTCTTTTTTGTTAGTGATGCATTCTTGTCTGCCTAGCCATTAATGTCCCCCTCCCCCCGGTTTAATATTTAAACCAGGTGCCTACATTTTCTTGTCTCTGCATCCATTAATGCGAGCAGACAGAGCTGGGAATACTTTGGACACTGACACATGGGCTCGGAACTGGTAGAAGCCATAATTGGAAAGTAAAGATGTGTCATGGGACTCAGATGGGAAGCTAAGCCCTACACTAGACCCCCATTTCTTCTTTCTTACCTTCACACACGCACACACAGCCATTTAACAAGTGTTTGGAATAGTTCTTGATGAATGGACAAACAATGCGCCTGACATTCACTCATACACACATGTATACAACATGAAAGCAAATCGTTACAGTACTTAATTAAACACTGCAGTCGTCCTTGTCTAAAATTAGATTTTTGTTTCACTGATTTATCTAGCTTTCACGATTCTTTTTTTTCATAAGGCTAGGTTTTTTTAATGGTTGACGGAAAAAAAAAGGTTTGACAATAGACAAGACTACAGAACTATGTGGATGCATTTAGTCCGTGATATTTTACAATGGAGTAATAGTCGTTGGTTTGAATTTCTCTATTTATCCTTGACACATCGACTGCACAAACATTCTGCTATATGTTCGAATAAGAGATTCTTGTGAAGAAGTTTGAATCCAAACGATCCTCTTCTCAATCAAGTAACTTCCTCCATTTATTTAACTCAGCCATCGATAAATAATCAAAATTGTATTTTTGTACAATCCATATAGCATTGTATCCAGACTTGAGACGATGTGCTTTTTGTTTCCTTCAGATATCTTGTAGAGCTATGTACAAATGTGTGACAAGTACATTTGGAAGAGAAGGAACACGAACGACTTCAATACTTCTCCGTGATGAGGCTATAGGCCTACCAGGCTATTAACACTAGTTTAAACCCAATGAAATGAAGTCACCAAGAAACTGGGCGATGTGGCTGAACTAGCCAAGATTTCGTGCCGTCACATCATCTATCACTAGTGGAAACACAATCTCAGTGCCTTCACAATGTTGACCAGTTCAATGGGACAGTTTGAAAGTGCAGTGCTGCTGGAACACTTTGGTCGCTACATTAAATCTAGTCAGAAACTTTTCGTGTAGCCAGGATACAAAACTTGTACATCATTTCTAACTCTTAAACTGTAGGTCTAGTAGACTAGTATAAACTTATGGCACAAACCTCAACCACTTGGCGTCATTGCCATATTCTGAGCTGATGATTGTACCTTTTGTTTGGTTAGAGTGGAGTTAATTGAAAATTCCTGTTATTTCCGCTAGGCTACACAAATAAAAAAAAAAAAAGCAATTGAAAATCGATAATTTGCATTTGTTTCTGTTCCGGTGGTTGATTTATCTGTAAACAGTATGATTCCAGTCTTTCTGTTGTGCTAGCAGTTGTCTCGCTGTTCCGTTAAACTGGTCAACGCTATAGGTCGGTGTGGACTGTATTTTCTAAAGCTGCTAGTTCTATATTGAATTGGTATGGCTGCTTTTACTTGACTGAATTTGTCTGTGATGTAGATGGACCACAGTATGGGCGTCAGTCCTTTGTTGAGTTAGTCGACAGTTTGTATTGCTGTTAACGCTTAGCTGGATAGGTCCGGACTACACATTGTTTGGATTGCTTTGTTCATTAAGTCTTTACTGTTGCCGTACCACAGTTCTTATGGCGTTAGTTCTTTTATTAGTTTCTCAGTAATTGAGCGGAATCGTGTTTTTATTAATAGTATTATTTCTTGATTTCTTTAATAGAACGATCGGACATTACAAAATTGTTATTTCGTGGCGAAACGAAAATTTTAAAATTTAATTTTGTTTCCTAACGATGTCCAATTTGACTCCAGCTTACTTGCGACGAGACAGACTATTTTAATTACACTTACGAAATTAACTTTCTTGCACTGATTCGTATAGTTCTCAGATAATTATTTCCAAACTAGAGTTATAGCCAACCTTACTAAGAATATTACGTCGATTTACAATTCTGTACTGATCCACCCAAGCAATCAACTACATCGACAACCCCTCCTTTTCCTCCCTTTTTTTCCTTTCAATTTCTTCTCTAATCATGTTTTTTTTCTTTTGCAAATTTTCATGAACTGGAGCAGAAAATGTTTGGTTTAAGATGGCTGCCTGCTAAAAAAAAATGGTGCTTAGTGAAACGTCTAAAGATGCAGTCTGCACCATTTCCTCTCTAAGTGCCTTTCAGTTCACTGGTACACTTCAATAGCTGGCACTTAGTCGTGCTTGGACGCTGAACTGTATGGAATTCTTGGACTGATGACATTCTGTTGCTTAGTATTTGGGCTCGATAGTTGGTCTGTGGCTTAGCGGTCTTCTAGATTTTGATCGCTCTCTTTTACATAGGATCCAATGTATGTATCTAAAAGATACCAAACGATGTATCTGCTGTTGTCTTAAATGCTGAGTTCTTAACAAGCAATGTCTTATACTTTGACTTAAGTCATTTGACTTTTTAACTAGTTTTACACACTTTTACTGGCCTTCAGATCATTTCAATAAACGCAGAGTCATGGAATATACTGGAGAATTTGGCTTTTACGCAATAGATGTGAGGATTGGAATCTCATCAAAGTTAAACAAAAAATACATATTTTTATTATCTTTTAAGCAACGTTGGTATTTTGAGATATTTACAATCAATAGGAACACAGTAAATTTTTTTAAAAATACTTTTCCATTTTAAGATCCCGTTTACCCACTTTAAGCAATTAAATAAAGAAATATGGGAAAAGAAGGAAAGGAATATGTAGAAATGTGTGGGTGAAGAAATGGATTTACAATTGAAACTAGTTTCTTTGTACGGAGAGCTCCTTGTTCAGGTACATGACACATTATTAAACACATGTTCCCTTGAGTCCATTGGGCAATGCTAGTAGAAAACAACAGAAACAACGGAGTCAGGATTATGTGAACATTTGATCAGCCACTTCTAAATTGTTTGTTCAATGAAAGGATGACAAGAACAAGAACGTTCTACTCATGTTTGGAAACAATCGGTAGACAATGGTCCACGTCAGCTTTTCCCGGACACGTTTCTTCTGTGCATATATGTGTATTTGTGTGTGTGTATATCTGTGTGTGTGTGCGGTCACATAATGCTTTTCATATATTTTTTTTTGCGAACAATAGTCAACTGTATAGCTTTAAATATCCACTTTGTCGTCTGCTGTGCTATGTACTTCTTCATCAGGTGAAAAGAAATCCAAGAAAAACAAATCCTCTCAATTATTTACCAACTAGTTAATGTCCTTTTGTCTGAGTTCTCTCGACCGTAAACGTCAATTCTGGTCTTTTAGGATTTTTCCCCCCATTCTACCCATTTTCATAAATAACCTTTCTGTTTGAATGATATAGCTGTGTGTCCGGGCTTCTCCCGCTGTAGGTTTCTAAAGACAATGTATTTAATTTATATGTTGACTGGTCTTATCTAGGTTTTTTTATTTCTGAACTCTTAATTCATACAAATACATGTACAGTATATGGTTTCAGCACGACAGCCTTACATAGTGCCACTATTCAAAATCAGATTTTCACACCATGAAAGTTAGTGACGATTACACTGAGCCTTGCACAAGTGTTTCTCTTGTTTTTTATAGCTACGTTGACAATAGAAACTCGTCTTTCTCCCACAAACTCTAATTATAATAATAATAATATCTTATAAGATCAATCTCATGGAAACTTCTAAAAAAAAAAGCGATTTACTTGTAAGTTTATCTGTAACTTAAAGCCATTATTTCTGAATGACCCCCTCCCTCCCCCCAAAAAAAAAGTCAAATCAATTAGAACTCTTTTTTTTCCACATGGACTGTTTGATACACCTGTTGCTAATATTATATCTTTAGAAGCGTTGCAAGGTATTTTCATGATTACTGTAATCACTTTCGGTTCAAGCAACATTGTTCAGGTTTGGATTAATGTCCTGTATGCTTCTTATCTGATTATGTTTTATACTTAATTATAATAATTATAATAATAGCTTATTTTTGGTCTGTACTATTTTGTTTTTGTCTCTAGGTCATGAGACACTGGACAATGTGAAGGACTCACTCTGCTGTGAGGTCCAACTGTTGACTACATTGACAGCATGCTGCTGAGGGGACACAAGTAAGGTACTTTGAAGAAGTACGTTTGATAAAGGTTAGTTTTGTGTCAAAATGATGAGTACAGTTTGTTCTCTTGAATGTTGGTTTCACTGAGGGGACACATTCCGGGTCCAAGTATCTCATACGTCATCGTTCTTCTCTTCATCTCATTTTGTTCTCCCCCCCTCCCTCTAAAATGTTTGTAGAAGCCAACTCTTGCACATATTTTTCTCACCCCCACTCACTCTTGTCCCCCCCCCCATCTCTCTCTGTCTGTCTGTCTGTCTGTCTCTCTCTCTCTCGTCTCTCTCTCTCTCTCTCTCTCTCTCACACCCAACGTACTCTTAGTCTTAAGATATCTCGCCTATCTCTTTCTCTCCACACGCGCTGTTTTACTCACTCAATGCATCTCTCCCCATTCGCCACTCCTCTCACTATTTCTCTTATTACACAATCTCTCTCTTTCTCTCACACTCACTCTCTCTCTTTCTCTCACCTCTCTCTTTCTCTGACCTCACTCTCTCACATCAAATCTTATCTCCGTCAACCCATGTTGCCATATCAACATCTATGTGTATCTCCATTTTCTCTCTTTCTTCCTTTCTCTCACTCTCTCTCTCTCTCTCTCTATCAATTCTCTAGGTGATATTTTTTTTCTGCTTTCTTTTATTTCTTTATCAGTTTCTCCTTCTCAAGTTGTGTCCCGTAACGGCCACGTTGTTGCAAAGCTTCTATTTCCTTGGTATCAATTTCGTTTAGTTCTCATCTGGAAATAAAAAAAAATATTTGTAAACAGAATTACCCCCTCCCCCCCCCCCCGTGTTTTAGCCATGCATTCTATACAGAATATTGATTCTATTTACATCAACATAGAATACAGAGTATTAGCTCTATTTATGTATAACATAGGCATATTGATAGTAGTACTCTCTAACTAATTCGACCTGCGGGCCATTTTAATTTCCAACTCTCGACTCGCGGGCTACACAACCAAAAATTACAACGAAAAAAAAAACAAAAACGAAATGAAATTGTTCTGAAACTATTTCGGTAGAAAACTGTGAATTTAATACGTATTTAAAACTTTATTTGACAAGTATATTTTTAAGCGTCAGAAAATTGCTACTTCTTAAAATGTGAGCAATGTAGTTTTACCACCGACTCATTTTGTGGTCTCTTTTTGGTAAATATTTCCACATGGATCCTCCAATCACTAGGCATAGTCTAACAATCTTTTATTTGCCACTCAAATCTAGAATGCCGCCATATTAATTCTGTAATGCCATTTTTGTGTTTCTGTTTTATTAAACAGCTACATCTTCTTTTAAAATAAATATTTTGGCTTATTATTGTGCAAAAGTAAAGATATGTTCACTTTTCCTGGTAGATTGTACATTCAGAGTCCAATTTCATAAACACACAGATATTCAAGACCATGAAACCAATCCATCAAAGAAAAAGTTTAAGATAAACGTAGGTAAAGATACATTTTTTCAACCGTTTATTCATGTTTGTTTGGAAGGGAGATTTCTACACTTTGTGCCGACGTTTCGGCGGGCTGGATGGAACCAAGTCGCGGGCCGGATCTGGCCCGTGGGCCGTATTTTGGGCATCACTGCCATAGAATGTTGATTCTATTTATATAAACCTAAAATGTAGATTATTAGCTCTGTACAAGAAAAATCATTGGCACTATTTGTAATATAGAATCCTTCACATACCCCCTAGTCTGTTTAGCTGTTGGGGCACCACACACGATCTGTTGATAGTCTTTCTCCATTTCTCTCAGTCTTTTGATCTTAATAGAATTTCTTTCATAGATAGTCCCGTGCATTCTCCTATGTCATCTTCCCATCGCTTGGTCTCTTTGTCTGTTCCCTGCTACTGTTCTCTGAAAGAATGTCTTGGCGAGCTACGGCCATAGAATTTTAGTTTGCATTGTCTGACAGGAGCTAGCAAGTCATCGCTAGGTCCAATCGCTGTACTAATCATGTCTTTAATCTCTTCGTTTGTGATTCCGTTTTTTTGACACATAATGGCACATTTTTTTTTAAATTTAATATAGAATATTAGTCTCGTATATTTGTCGAAATTGATCATACTGTATAGAAGACTAGTCCATTTTATATTATAATAATAATAAGGCTTGTCTTCGAATCAAGATTATTGATGAATACAGTGTTTCCCGTGGCTGTGTTTTATATTAAACAAACATATAATACTTAATCCCTTTATGTCTACAATAAAATATAGAACATTACTAATTTCAAATATTGCACATTGAAGAGTTTGCAACATCATCTGCGGCATCCCTTGTCTCTATTCTGGTTCAGTCGCCATCTTTCCCTCGCCCCCTGTCTCTAAAGCTATAACAAACTGCTCACAACGTTTTCTCGATCATCTCATGTGTAGAGAATGTCCCGGTCTCTGCAGGCATGGGATTAATCTCATATTACCATTTTACCTTCGACCAAATTTCAATGAATGCTATTACCTCGCACGCATGTGAGCTCCCCTTGTTCTCGTTTTAACAACTTAGTTCAATGGCTAACTCTGTGGATCTTTGATTTGACCATGGGACGGAATCTAGTGAATTGTGTCTGGTCAAAGCAGAAGTACATCTAGTGCTGACGATTGAGTCTTATTCCAAAGAGTTGTGAAGTTAAATGATAATGTGTACACGTCACCTAGCACTAGACCTATTATGTGTGAATGTTGTTCGTATTCGCATCTATATTGTTACTGTTACAGTAGTTACGCTGAGGTGGTCAGTTGTAGACAAACTGTCCATTTGTTTGGACCAATAATATCTTATCTTATTGATGGATGTAGTTGAACTGTTTAAGGACTAGATTGTTTTATTGTAAAAACGTTACACTTTGTA
>JADKLZ010034294.1:0-24216 GCA_021533235.1 Biomphalaria straminea
TCAGATCTCTAAAGTTACAGTGAGAAATTTTCTACATTTATTTTTTTCTCTTTCAGGGCATCTTAGCAGCTGCTCCACTTGCATTCATTATTCCAGCAGCTTCTGTAATGAGGCTAAGACAAGATGCTATTTTTTCCAAAAAGAACATTCCCGCCATACTTTTGATGGCTTTTGGCATTCTGGTTGCAGTGTGTGGATTTATCATGGCAGTCATCAACATGGCTGAAGGTATCAGCTGTAGCCATGGCAAGGAACCCAAGTATTGTATGGCTATCAACACAACAGATATTACTACTGTATTTACCCCTCTTAAAGATGATGAAGCCAGAGTTGGAAAACGGTCTCTACTGAATACTTTCTTTTGAGATACAAATATAATGTTCTTTTGTTGTTGTTTTTTTTTTTCCACATTTTACAGCAGATGTATCTCAATGGCTAATAGTGTATATTAAAAACTACTTAACAGTCCAATAATATTTTAAGAAAGTTGTATTTATAATGACATTTTTTGTGATAGTAGAATTTTTTAAATCTAAACTTTTTTTAGTGGTACCAATATACAGCTTAGTTTTCAAGCCAAAGAAATTAAGGATGCTGTTTAAAATCTTCCAATTGAAGACTGTATTAGATAAAGCTGAATGTTCTATCAAATGTAGGCTTTTCTTCATATAAACAGTAATCATATTTTTAGAATATTTTATTTGATGTCAACCAACCAAAAAAAAATGAAAATGAATGAAATACAATTAAAAATTACATTGTTATTGTCTACTAAATTAATGTTCTTAGTTGGGAAAATAAAATCTTAATTGCATTTAAAAATATTGCAGCATATAGTATACAATGTGAAAGAAAAAAATATATTGCATTTATCCATTTCCTTCCTTTTTTTTAAAAAATTCCAAAACTGATTTTATAATTATAAATTTTTGAGATAAGAATTTGATATTGACTATTAATCAGATGATACAATATAAGTACTCTAAATGAACATCGCAACATTGTGAGAAGTGGAGTAAGGGAAACTATCCATTTAAACAATCCTCTGATTTTAACAAAAATGAAATCTTAGACTACAATGAGTACAATGTTAATTCAAACTTTTCTGCATAATATATGGATAAAATGTATATAGAAATGTAGATATATATATATATATATTGAACATAGCTCTCTTACAATTCCACTCTTTGAAGACTATAACAAAGCTGAGACATAACTTTTGTTTCTGCTGATTTGTTTCTTCCCATACAATGTTTATTTGTTTTGATCAGCTAATCTTTAAGAAATTACATGCAAATGATATAGCTATCTGTTGAAATACAAAATGAAGGCTTTTGTTGGTAAGCAGTCAAGGGGAATGTATTTGCCTTTCTTTAACTGTTGTCTTTAGAAATAGCACCACATTTAAGTAGTGAAACCTTTATCAGCAAGTTTCATCCTGTGTTAAACATATCTTAAAAAGAGCCTCATTTACAATGTTGTGATTTGATTTTAATTTCATACAAAGATGAAACATAGTTTTGTTATTGAATGTCATGATAAAAACTAGGCCAACAGTCCCTGAGTCCTGATCTCATAGAACAGAGAATATAAATCTTTTTGTATTAGCCTATGATGACTGCTTTTTAAATAGT
The DNA here is from genome assembly GCA_021533235.1 of Biomphalaria straminea. Taxonomy (NCBI): domain Eukaryota; kingdom Metazoa; phylum Mollusca; class Gastropoda; family Planorbidae; genus Biomphalaria; species Biomphalaria straminea. The sequence goes on from JADKLZ010034294.1 coordinate 1,638, forward strand.
ACTTTTAATTACAAGCAACATTCTGTTTAACAAAATGTAAATTACCATGAAAGCCTTGGTAAGTGTGACAGGTAAAATAGGGTTGACCAGTATCTGTGGCAATCAGTATACCATAGTGTTTGTCCCCAGTACCATTTAAGTGATATCCTGAACATTGTCCAGCTACATAACTTCATTTTTTTAATCCTTCTGGGGTTTTGAGCTTGTAATATTTTAGATTGTTTCAGATTCTGGTGGTTATCGTTAGTTTGACTACATAATCTAGCCTATGGGATTAAATGAAAACTTTTTTTTTCAAGTGGGCTTAAGGTGCTTTTTGTTTTTTTTAAAACAGTTTACAGTGTTCTAATCATATTTTACATAAGCATCTATTTTTAATGTGATTCTAATTTGTAATTATGCCATTTCATATCAATGTGATGTTTTATACCAAGTGAATTGTTCAATGTGATATTTCAGTATATTCCATAACAAATAAATAATTATTGTTGTCATTGCTTTAATTACAATGAAATTTTGTTTATATCATTACAATCAAAATGATTTGGTGTAACTTTTAAATAACTTGGAATAGCCTTAGGTTGTGTGAATGAATTGAACTACAGTTACTGGCGTATTAATTGGGAGGTTACAATGAGCGTCTTATGTGTTCCTCACTTGAATGACGTATAGATCTGAAAAACAAAAAAACACTGGAATTAGTATATAAATGATATCTTGAACAACCCAACAGACATAGTAATTTATCTGAACACAAAACTTTGCTGAACAATTGGAGCATTGAATGGACTGCCGCTACTAATTTCTTCTTCTGTATATTTTAAAATCAAAGATTTGGAACTTTCTACAATATTCAATTATAATCTTGACACTTTTTTTTTTAGTTTTGGAAACTTCGTCAAATACTACCATCTCTTGTGTAACTGTTTCATGAAGCTTTGACATCTTTTGCAACAATGAGATTATTAGAAAAATATTTATGTATTTACTTTTTAAAAAAAAAAACAAATGTAGCTTTAAAACAACAAACATTCAAATTATATATTATTATTATTATTATATATATATTGAAAAGTACCAAAGAGCAGTTTTTTTAAAAATAAGATCCACACTCTTCTCCATTTTAATTTGCTTTTTTTTCTTTAATTACTTTAACCAGGTTCTTTTAAACATGGACAAATAGGTTTAGTTGGTAAACCAAATAATACATGATAGAATAAACAAACTGGAAGGTGTATGGTCTCAATGTATTGTTCTCTTCTACTTTAGCAGTCAGACAGCACATTGCTTAAGTGAACATTTGGAATAAAGTGTAAAATAATTTGGTCTTTTTTTATATTAGGCATGTGAAATTATTCCATGTTGGCCTATTACTTTTTAACATGTTTGTATACAAATTTTGTTAACATACTTTAAAAAAAAAACAACAACTGGAAAACAAAACTTAGTAGTTAAGTAGATTGTCATAAGCTGAACTGAATTTCAGTGAAGCCCAAAGTACAGCTTGGTAAATGAATTTCAGTTACCTGTCTTTTTTTTAATGAATCCTAGAATTATGGAAATGTGTCTGTTTAAATCAAGCAGTTTGTAAGTTAAATTTTTTGCAAGTAATTTCTACATGTATGATCTTCCAAATAGTTGTGTTGCACCACCTCTAAAGGGCCTGTGTAAGTGGAGAGGTCAGAGAAAAAAAATTTGATGGGCTCAAGACTTAAAGGATAAACTAATTAAGAAATGCAATAAAAATCTTTTATATATTTTTAATATTTATTTATTCAACCGCCCCACCCCTCTTTATTTTTTTAACACACAAATAAGGAGCTAAATGAGATGTCAGATGGTTACCAAATTTTAGTTCAATATGACACATTATCCCTCAAGGTTTCCAAACTTTTAGAAAGGGATACAAAAAAATATTTCTAATGATTCTATACTGTTATATTAGAATTTTTAGTGTTTACAAATGTTTTCAAAATCATACTCAGTGCATACATATTATTTAAAAAAATGTGAATCTTAACATAATATTTCTACATTTAATGTTTTGAGATGAACTGTATTTAACTGGCCATCTGTCTCTACATTCTATGTTTTAACTTATAAGAGTGTGGCTATTGTAGGTTGCAGTTACTGTTGTGTCAGATACATATTTGTATGTTGTTACATTTTCAAAATTATGAATAAATATACATTTATCAAAACAAATCTAGATTATCATTCTTTTTTAACTGCATTTGAGTTAAGCTGTCAAATCTAAATATTGCAGTTAAGTTTTCAAATCTTAAGAGGCGCTGTGGCTGAGCGGTAAAGCGCTTGACTGCTGAACCGGGGTCTGGGGTTCGAATCCTAGTGAAGACTGGGATTATTAATTTCGTGATCTGCGAGCGCCTCTGAGTCCACCCAGCTCTAATGGGTACCTGAGATTAGTTGGGGAAAAGTAAAGGTGGTTGGTCGTTGTGCTGGCCACACGACAGCCTCGTTAACCATAGGCCACAGAATCAGATGATCTTTACATCATCTGCCCTATAGATGATAGACCACAAGGTCTGAAAAGAGACACTACTTTTGTCAAATCTAAACATTGGAGTTAAGTTATCAAATTTAAACATTGGAGTTAAGTTGTCAAATCTAAACATTGGAGTTAAGTTGTCAAATCTAAACATTGGAATTAAGTTGTCAAATCTAAACATTGGAGTTTAAGTTGTCAAATCTAAACATTGGAATTAAGTTGTCAAATCTAAACATTGGAGTTAAGTTGTCAAATCTAAACATTGGAGTTAAGTTGTCAAATCTAAAAATGTATTTCCTCTTTCATAATAGTTCTAAGAGTTTCCAAATGCAGGTCTATTATGAAATATGGTTTGGCCCTCGATCAGTGCAGTCCCTTATGTTTGATGCATTCTGCATTAAAAACGTGGTCCCCAGAGTGCAGCTTTTCATGTATGTTCAATATGTATGTATTTATTTGTTTCAGCACCTAGCTTCAGATTGATATTTACTATTATGAAATAGAATCATCTTATGAAACAAAATGTTCAATTATCTAATGAATTATAAAATAACTTTAAATATCTCTAGATTTTCTTTCATACCTTTTGGTGGTCTATCCTTAAAAATTACAAAATAAAATGTAACAATTTATGACTGTTCAGAACAGCCTGATATTTTAAATCTTTTTTTAAATATTTCACATTCAAATACAAAAGCAATACAGAATATCTAGGTTAATTAAAACAAAAATTAAGTCCTTAAAAGAGTACTGAAAATATTTTATTGACACCTATTGTTGTCCATAGTATCAGTACTATAAAAAAAAACAAGATTACAAAGAGAGTTTGTGTGATACACAAACTCAGAGGCGGCCCCCGTCGAAGTCGGATCCCTGTCAGATCCGCCTATTCGCAAGATGTTTCGGATGTTCCTTCTAAGTCCCTGGCTCAATTTCTGTATGCTCCCATCCTTAAACTATCGCAATATTTCTGAAAGAACAGTAGAGGCTAAATCATATTTTCAAAAGCCTTTAGTGTTTTTTTCTAACCGTGACAGACAGACCAACCAACAGATAAAACGCACAAAAATATGCTTGTTTCATTCTAATGGGGGCAATAAACAATTTTTTTTTAAAAATCAGATTTTTAAAAAAAATTAAGAAATTAGTTTAGAATCAAGTCATTTCCGGGCTTTACGCTAGTACACGAAAGCCGCTGCTAAAAGTTCATTTTAAAAAATGTGCGTGATATCTGGATTTACAGAGCATTTCTTATAGTAACATTTCCTCCCTTACATTTACGTAATTGTTTTAGAATTGGTGTTTTGTTATTAAAAAATCGCTTGCATAATTAATTTTATAAATTAAACGGTTTGCTTTTAGAAAACTAAAAGTAGCCATTGTAACTTAACTTTTCAAGCCGCATTTAATGGTGAAAAAATATTTTTCGTATCTCTTCTAGTTTTTGCGCTCTGAGTCTGACAGACGGACAGAAATTCATTTTAAAAAATGTGCGTGATATCTACATGCCAAGAGCATTTTTTCTAGTAACATTTCCTCCCTTAGATTTACGTAATTGCTTCACAATTGGTGTTTTATTATTAAAAAATCGCTTGCATAATAATTTTTATAAATTAAACGGTTTGCTTTTAGAAAACTAAAAGTAGCCGTTGCACCTAAACTTTTCAAGCCGCATTAAATGGTGAAAAAATATTTTTCGTATCTCTTCTAGTTTTGGCGCCCTGAGTGTGACAGACGGACACTTTACACAAACCTATTAGCGGCTTTTTCCCCTTACGGGGGCTGCTAAAAATCACTTGATTTGTAGAGCTTGAAAAATCTTCCTTGCCCCCCCCCCCCCCCCCCCACTATATGAACATAATATTGGATGAAACATAAGATTCATTTTAGCATATTTTGTTAACTGCTTTGTTTTTCTCATAAGGTGAGTTCAAAGACAAACTGAGATGGTTATGTTTTACTTCATTCTTTTGGGGCTGACATAACATTACCTCTTACAGTTACTCATGCAGAGATTTCCTAAAGGGAGAGTTGTTCAATCTGAGACCAAACTAGATTCAGTGCTAAACAGACATAAATCTAAGTGCAACACTGGGATACCAAGTAAAATATTAAAAATATCAAAAATAATTCCAATTGATGTGTTATTTTCACATAACACTGTGAAGTAAGAAGTCTTTTCTTGTCTGTAAAATAAGTATTCAGTGTTTCTACTTAAAAATATAGAAAAAACAACAACAACAGCATATTTCCATTTTTTTTTCTTTATCCAATGACACCTACATAGTCAGTTTATCAACATAGTTAACTCTGACATCTGGGCCAAACTTAAGTATGATGATATCAAGCCATTCACTTTTTTTTTTTAATTATCACATTATTTATTTACAGATAATTATTACATTAATATACAGACTAATATACACTGAAGTGCTAAAGCTCAACAGAAATATTGTCATTTCAATATAAGAAATACAGATACCTTTCAATTATAAATGTGTTATGCACAAAATTTAAAAATCTAATTCAGATAAAATGCAAAAATGTATAAAAAAATAGGGATGTAAGGTAAGTCATAGGAAAGATACTAGATCTCTAACTTGTAAGTAACTGATTTTATTTGACTTATTGAAGTCGTAAAATGGTATATTTAGTGCATATTTAAGAATGTCTGTTGGCTTTAGGTAACTTCCTTCAAATTGAACTGGAAAAACCACAAGTCTATGTGTTCCTTGACAAAACAAGAAAAAAATCTAACACTAAAGATCCACATTCTGCTATACCAAATTTATTAGTCTGAAATTAAATAAAAATAATTTCATGAAGATGTCCAGAACAAACTCTAGAAAAAAAAAAGTTCCATTTTTAAATCTAAAAATTATATAGAGACATAAAAAAAAATTAATATTAACAATGAACAAAAAAAAAAAAAAAATTTTGTAGCTTATTCTAAAACACTATTTTCAAAATTTTGTTAAGGACAAAATAGATTCCTATGAGAGTAACTATCAATACTGGTATATAGTGACATTTTACATTTAAATACTACAACTGCAGAAAGACTCGTACTATTTTTTTGTTCCAAATAAATTCTGAACAATTTCTTTCTTAATTTTATGCTTCTAATCATATACAAATCACATAAAGATTTCTTTGAAAAACTATTAAATATATATAAGATCAAATAATAATGAAAGCTGTCAGGAAGTATAGTCTATAACTTTAGGCTTCTGACTTTGTATAGACTCTGGGCCATGCAGAGCGCGAGCTCTTTTGAGAAAAGCATTCACCATAGTCTTCACTACTTCATCAAAAAATACAGTTGCCAACTGAGAATGAAGTTGAGAGCGAAATTCAAACACAACCTGAAAAAAAAAAAGGATTGATACATTTACAATGTTTATTCAGGAACTGAAATGATTAGAACTATTATTACACAAGATCAATTATTATGTAATAGAAACTTGAATATCTTAAAAAAATTATTGAAGCAATGTGACTATGGCCAAGCAATGTTTGCTGTAAATAAGACTTTCAAATCATTGTGAGCATGTAAAGCAAAATTAGCATGGGCTTCAAAATTTTATGTTTATAAATGGTGACTTGATTAAATGAACTTAAATAAAACAGGACAGACCTAAAAACAAAATATATATCCTGAAATAAAGGACACCCTTGGCCAGAGCCGTAGTGAGCATAGCTACGATAGTTACGATATAGGGCGATACATGTATTGCAAACAGCCACTACATAACTTGGCTTCTACAAAATACTAAACTTTTTTTTTATACTAAAAGGGGCACTGATGCTCTAGTCTGTTTCAGATTCATGTGTAACAGTTTTGTTTAAATCAATTTTTTAAGATTCGATCTTGATACGTTGCCGAATTCTGTTGACACGAATATGAACTTGCTATAAGTATATGATTATACAAAATTTCTACTACATTGATGTTAAAAAGGTATGATTTCAAGGTGATATGAATGTTGAAAATATATTTTTACTTCAACTTGTAGTTCACTTTGACCCTTTACTATTTTAAATGTCATGGAAATGCCAAGAACTATCATTACCATTTACTAAAAAAGAAAGGCAAAAATAAAACTAAAATCAAATGAACAAATATTAGGAATGTTTATTTGTTTGGAATTTTGACATCCTTAATTGAGAACAAATGTTGAAAGTGTTTAGGTATGTTTCAAGAAATAGTTTTTGTGATTTATCGAAATATGTGCTAAAGAAGAATCCTCATTTTAAGGGATGGTGGGGATTCTGATCATATTTGTTAATAACCTGTCAATATTGCTTTTACCAAAAGAAATGTTTATAATTTATTTAAATGAATGCTAAAGATGAATCCTCAATTTTAGAACATAAAATAACATAACATAATTTTATTTCATGAATAAACTGTGGAATACTGTCTTGATGTTGGATCACACCACAAAGAATTTTTGAGAAAAAAAAAAAGTAGTGTTTGTAATTAGTGTAAAAATTTCTGTTTCTGCCCACCATTCACTATGCCACTGCTCCTGGTTACTGTATTTATATATGACATTTTAAAATAACCTTTTTTTTTTTTTCATGCACTGGAAAGGTTTCTATTATTTTTTTCTATACCAGGAGTTCAACAAGTTTTATTTAATTTTTAGTTCTGAGTGAGAATTTTCTGATTTAATTCTGTTTCAAATTTTACCAAGATACTTTTCTTTCAAAATCATCACATCAATGAAAACACTCACTGAGAAATCTAGAGTACAGGTTTTTGGATTGTCAGCTAGACCAGGACTAAATCTCCATACAGTTACAAGTTGAGTAAACAGTCTGCCATCTGTGCATTCAGACTGAAAGGAAGACACATACATGAACAGTATGGTAGACAAAAAAAAAAAAAGTATATTAAATTATAAAGTGCTAGTAGTTTTTCAATGAAATAAAATATCATTAAAAATTTATCTTGAAATATCTTAAATGTACTGAAGATAATTGAGACAAAAATCTTGAAAAAAAAACATGAGAAAAAAATCAAAATAAATCAAAGTAAATGTAAGATTGTACAAGTTTTTTTAAAATGTTCATAAATGAAAATTGCATAAATTCCATTCAACTATGTTTATCTTACATGTACAAGATTGGGCCGAACTAATTTTATAGCTGAATTATATTTTTCAGATAGTGGAGGAAAGCCTATTTCCATTTTGGCTTTACATCCGGTAGGCCGCACATCATAAACTGCTGAGTTAGTGCACCATGGTACAAACTCCTTGTAAGATCCTACATCTGACACTATATCATACATCTGTTCCATTGAATATCTAGAAAAAAAAAATGTTTAAGTCAAAATAGTATCAGAAGAAAAAAAATTATTAATTAAAATACCAAATTTTTGTTTTTTAAAAAAAACATACTTACCCTAGTAAACGACGTTCTGCATAAGCTTTTCTTTTTGACAAATTTGAAAGTGGATTTAAATTTGGCAACTTGAAAAATGTTCTCCTGAAAAGGACTTTGTTTATATCTGTGCTGCTGGCTTGTAATTGTAATAAGGATGTTCTTGCACATAGTGTAAAGGTTCTCTGACATCTGCAACACAAGCATAACTATTACTTTTCTACATTGGCAAACAAAAACTACAACTCTACTGAACTATTAACTTTTTAAAAAATGTATACAAATAAATATATAATATAATTATAATAATATAATATAATGCATAAATGTAAAAAAACAAAACAACTAAAATAAATATATAATTAGATAGATCTAGAAAAAAAAATTAATATGAACACTGATGAGCATGATTTTATTGGTTAAACTAGATAGTTAATATAGAATCTATCACAAGCATATAAGAGCTAAAAGTTGAATGAGTGAGAAATTAAAAAAGGATGGTCAGTCAAACACCTACTACATCACAGTTTAAATAAAAATCTGTCATAAGACTCCCACTCTTTACTCTTTTATTACAAACTAGATCTAGGCTCTCTAGAGACATATTTCTGAGTTTCTAAATGAAAAATTGTAATCTTATGACACTTATGTTGAGTTGTAGATCTAGATCTTATGAAGTAAAAATAGAATCAAACAATGCCGACAATGGCAAAGGTCTTGAAAGGAAAACTGTACTTCACTCAATTACTGCTAAACAGCATTCGCCATTCCATTGTCAGCATTGTAGATGAAGCCATGTCCCTATGTCTTGAAGACCCAAATAGGCCCATTGAACTTATCATTTCTTATGTCTTTAAATTAAAGAGACATAAGTCATGACATTTATGTTAGTTATAAAAGTTTAAAACAGTCACAGTTTAACCTAGTTTAAGTAACTTAGTAAGTTCTGTGATCTAGACCAGGGGTCGGCAACCCGCGGCTCGTGAGCCACATGCGGCTCTTTGGATGTGAAGTTGCGGCTCTTAAGTTCCATACGCAAATATTATTTATCTTATAGAAAAGATTTGGAAAAATTTGGAAAAGTTCGAATTGTTAAATTTGCATTAGGCACCGAAAAATCTCTCAGTCACTTGTACTCTCTTTTCACCACACCCCTTCCCATTACACGCGTTGTCACTGTTGTCAGCCCATCTGAAATTCTCGGTAGTTTCGGATGTTTCTAAGTAGGTTTTAATTTGCTTTCGACGCAAGACGAATTGGCATCTTCAGCACTCGCTTTGGCTGGGACTTTGCGTATAGTTTGTTGTTCTTCAAATGTAACATATTTTCAGGTGAAAGATATTCAACTTTCTTCCGTCTTATCACTTACTATAGATGAGTCTTGCGATATAAAGACACGGCACAAGTTGCCCATATGGTCAGTCTTTAAAAAAAAAAAAAAACATTGAAAACATTAAGCTCGTTTTAAATAAAATCGTTCGAATAGCAACTGATGGGGCCACAAGCATGACAGGAACAAATAAAGGGGCAACAACCATTCTTCTGAGCAAAACAAAATAAACCATGAAATTGTTACATTTCACTGTATAATAAGCCAAAGCAAGAAAATACACACGACAACGTACATTAACAGCATCTTTTCAAAAGCATTCTACCATAGTCAGCTTAAAGAATTCTTAAAGGAAATAGAGACTCTTTCTTCCCAATTGTGACAAGTAGGTCAAAGATGGTGGCCGTTTAGGTGTCTAGGGGGTTTAGATAATTTGAGGACCTTGACTTGCACATAAACTAACAGGCACAGCGTTATAAATTCAGGCAACAAATACCTTTTATGTAAAACATATGTACAGTTTAATAATAATAATGAAAATAAGTAAAAGGTAAGAAGCTGTACAGTGTTAGGGCGGGGCCTAATTATTTACATAAATGGGACTATCATCATGAGGTGTGAGAACCAAGTGGTCTAAGTGTCATAGGCTTTGTTGCTTAGCTTTGAGTCCTATGCTGCTCTGACGAGACCGGCGTGACTGATGCTGAGTTGTCTGTGGGTGGGCTGGCTTGATCGGTCCTAGCGCACGGGACAGTCCAACTATAGATAGCTGCAGGGGCGGATCTTCTGGCATGCGGTTGTAGGTCGGACTCTTGTGAGTAGTTGGTAAGGCTGGTGTTTCCAGATCCGGTGTCAGCAGACTGGTATCAGCGTTACAAAGTTAGGGCTTCTATTAGAAGTAGCCTGTAATAAAAGCTGCAACGAGATTCGTAGATCGACTTAGCCACAATGATGACACTGGGAGGTAGACGCCTTTTCATGAAGGACATCTTCAGAATGATTAAATAGAAACCATAATCTAGTTTCATAATAATAAGGGGAGTTAATCCAATAAATATTACATCTCATCAGGGGAGATAATAGTGACAACAATAGTGAAGTCCCACAAGGGCGATAACACATAGTAATAAATTATCTGATGTAAAGAAACTATAACTTAGTTTCTCAAATATCAAGGGAGCTAACACATGAATATCGTATTCTTCAAGGGGAGACTATAATAGTAGTGATAATGGAGAGTCTCCTAAAGGAGGATAAATAGTAAACAGTGATGTACCTCTGCCAAGGTGAGATCGTCACGAGTGGCTAGAATGACGAGATGAAAGGGAAAAGGGGGGGGAGATATGGCTCATGGTCAGCGACCAAGTATCTATTGTTTGCATCTGGCCGTGTGGCCTGAATAGAACACGCTTGAATGGAGACGGGGCCCGTTCAGGGATGTATCTCCAGAAGTAAAATTAAATGCAAGGGAAATAATTCATGTCTCATCTGAACGCAGGGTCGGTGCGCCCTCTAAAATCAAGGCGATCAACCGAGATAAAATAGTGATAGGATAAGATAAATAAGATAATGTACACATGGTTTACCTATGCAATGAGTCTGGCCAACAGGCCGATGAAATAGAATATAGAAACAGTTACTTCATTCCTTGCCACGGAATGAGTATGAATATATACTTGGTAATGATACATGTTACATAAATATTATGATAGTTCCCGGTCAAGGAATTTATCAACAATAGTAATAGGGCTCGTGCTGAGCGATGATTTATCAACGATAAATAATGGTAGCTAAAGAGCTAAATGCAGGTGGCAAGAATTGTTATAAATTCTAGTCCAGATAAAGTGGATGACTTTGACTATTTAGTCGTACAAGTCATGATGATAAAATATAATACATAAAGTGACTACTTACATAATCCAAGATAAGAATTACACAAATATGTACACAAATATAATGCACTAAATAAATGCACAAATATATAAATACACATAGTAAGTAAGAGGTTAATAAAACACTTTACAAAAGCTTACCACCATCCAAGTTAGAAAAAGAGATAAAATGAATATAGTATATAGCGTAAGCTCAAAACAGAAGTGTATCCTTTCTCTTTGCTCTCCAGAATGAGAATGACAAGAATATAGGAAGCTATATTCCTTCTACCCGCGCGGGCAAGGAGGTGGGGCTTCACAGGTGTTTAGACCGTCTGCCGTGCCTAGGAGAAGATTATCACTTGACCTTGCCGCGCGTTTCAAGTATTGACATAAGGATGGGCCCTTATCAAATGATATCGCCAATATGGTCGGACGACAGACCGTTGGTCTTACGTGACAGGGATTAGCTGCGCGAGACAGACCTTGTTGTCGATTTGAAGAGGGTCTATTTGAACTGACCCGTTCCCCGAAGGGGGGGGGGGGTGCGGCAGGATGTTAGGTCAAGATATTTAGAGGCGTGTTTATCCTTGTCGATAAAGAATGTGCCAGACGGGTGTCAGATTAAGAAATTACATCGTGACACGGATGCCTAGAGAAAAATGGGGTGGTGGTAATAGCTTTAGATAGTCATAAGGGCTGAGTTGAGATGATAAAATAAGATAGCAAAAATAAATTATTTAAATGCCTAGACCGAGTGATACCTTAAGTGGGCGAAATTTATTTTTGTCACACCAATAAAGTGCAATGGCTTTCTAAAGGCTTAAACCCTTTGCCTTGTGCTTGAATGAAATATACACACTCCATCGCCCTGAATTAGAGAACAACAAATGGCTGTAAAAAAGTTACTTTATGGTGGATATAAAAACGAAATTAAATGAGCTGAATCTACAACTGCAAAGAAAAAAAAACCCAGCCTATATTTTGATAGAAGAATTCATTTTGTTTTAAAGAAAAAATATTTTTGCTGAAGATATTCAGAGCGGCAAGGTACTTCATTTTCAATGTCTACAACATAATCGCGTTAAAATAAGTGCAACTTTTGACATGAATTGCTTCAGCACAGTTGTAAAAAAAAAAATATATAAAAGAGGAATTTCTTGATCTATGAGTAGTGCAAAGCCAACCATTCTAGCATTCCAAGTAAATCCTCTCAACACAAATAGTAACAAATTCCACATTGATGATTTTGGAATTGATACTGGATCTCTAGAAATGCAATTGATCGATTTAAAAAGTTTTGTGGTGTGGAAAATGTAGAGAGCTAAAAATCAACTTGGAAGAGTTTGTAGGTCCAGAAATGATCTACGTAACAAAAGTGGACAGCTTTCAAAGGAATGCCGCGAGGTGATGTGATGAATAGAAATCCAGATTGCTACAGTCTAATGAAGAAGTTTGTAGTAGGAGTGCTGGCTATCCTTATATTCGTGCGAGCAAGCAGTCTCCTGCATAAATATAATTAAAAGTAAAGTAAGAAGCCAATTAACAAATCAAAATTTAGAGCTGTGTTCGAAACTAAAAACAAGCTATGAGCTAAATGTATACAAACTTTCTAAAACCATGCAAAGCCATCGCTCTTATTTAAATAGTTTGCCCAATTGTTAATGTTGTGAGTAAATGTTAAACAGTTTTGTTGTTTCCTAATTTTTTTTTGGGAGGGGGGTGTGTGAAAAACACTACCTATATAGGGATAAAAAGTTGTTTTTATTTTCATAAAAAAGTGTGTAAGTACTATTTATAGTTGGCAAGAAAAAAAGATGTTGCGGCTCTTTAAAAAATTTAAAATGTGTAAATTGTAATTTTTGGCTCTTTCGGCTCAAAAGGTTGCCGACCCCTGATCTAGACTAGAATAGAATCTAGATCTAGAATGTCTAGATAAGAAGATAAAATCAATCAAGTACTTTGAATTTGAAGTACTACTACATCTGATAGTGATGGTCTACTAGATGAGATCTAGAGTCTAATCTTAGTTAATCATTAAATATTATCTCTGTGTGTCTAGAGTTAGAGTTAAATCTAGTCTAGTAAACTAGTACTATCTAGACTACCTGTATTTACATATATCGAAATTCCGCTCTAATGGACGAATACTTCTTGCGAGGGATCGAACAACTACACTATTTGCCATTGTTAAAATTTGTTTCGAATATCAGTTAATGTCTTTATACCATCGCTAAAGGTAATGTTTATGTTTTCTTTTAGTTTCAGCCATCGCTCCTTTCCCTTTTTAGAGCTCAATGGCAACCAGTTAGAGCAGCACACGAGAAGTCAAATCAGAAATAAATATTTATAATATATAGAGCTCTCTCTCTCTAGATCTATATATATATCTTAAAAATGTTTTTTCAATACACGCCTAATTACTATATTTTTTATGAATGGCAATGGGCTTAGTTAAATCTACTTAATAGAATAACGTTGCAAAATGTTAGGCTCAAAGTTGAAATGCTTTCACTAACAAAAGAAAAAAAAAGTCAAACCGGCAAAATCTTTACTGATAATAGATGTAGTTTTAATAAAAATAATAATTTAAAAAAAAACTACCTTACCATCTAGATCTAAATCAAGATCTAAATTTATATCTTAAGGTGAATATAAAAAAAATGGTTTTTGAGTATGGTATAGATCTATATATCATAGTAAAATTATATAACATATATTTTACTAACATGTACTGAATTTATAACACAAGAGATAAATTTAAAAAAATTATAATGTACTTTTTTTTTGTTCGAATCAAAATATGTACGTTCTGTCAACAGGGGAGGCTATTTGTAAACAATATGGCGCTTATTTTATGTTGATGTCCATAGATATTTTAGAATCTGAAATAATTGAATTAAATTAGATATATTATCGCAGTCATCAATTCTAATTTTCACCCGGTCTTTGCTTCATTTTTAAGGTAGTATGCTTTGTAATTTTTAAATATATTTAATTAGATCGAATCTAGATTCTAGCGCTAGACTAGATTGTTTGTACTTTTTTTTTACTGTCTTTACTTTACTTTACTTAACTCTTAAAAACCGTAATTTTTTTCTTCTTCTACCGGAATTATTTTTCCTCCCCACTATTTTTATCACATAGGCCTTTTTATAAACGTTATACTGGTTTTTCTGTTTGTTAAAACATAGACATGTCATATAAAATTTTGTTGGAAATTGAATATACTACAAGAAATTTTATCTTTCAGTGTTATAGATAGTCACTGGAAAAAAATATTTGGTAATTTCAGAGATGAAAAAATAAAAATTAAAAATTTTAATCTGTAAAAACTGACTTACCCAAGTAAAAAAGAATATTCCAACAGTCCTCAATCATTATTATTGTATGAAATATTAAACCCTATCCAATTATCTATTTAACAAACATAACTGTGTTAAACTTGATCAATATTTACACTTTTAGTGAGGTTTCTTTCTAGATCTACTAGGGCCTGGCTGGGGCAACGCCCCTTTTCATTTACTACTTTTTCTAGATCTAGGGATGTCTAATTCACTACCAGAGTCACTTTAATCTAGAAGTTGAAAATCGTTTTTAGGATAAATTTCTAGATCTATTTCTAGATCTAAGTAGTAGTCTAAGTCTAAATCTAAAACTAAATTTAAAAAGATATCTAAAGCCTGATCAGCAATAATACGGCAAAATGGCCTGTCAGCCATGATGACTGATGGAAAAAACGAAAAATTCACTAGTCACTTACGATAAAAAATTTTTAAAATATTAAAAACAGCTTAAATCCACAAAGTATCAGAAGAAAAAAACATTCAAAATGGCCGCTCTAGCGTTTCCTTAAACCATTTAATGGATTAAAAACGTGGATTAGAAATAAAAAAGAAGTAAACAGGGAAATAGTGATCGGACGCTGGTAGCGTCATTACGTTAAAACGGCCGGGGGACTGGACGCTGTCAGCGTCGTTACGGTCTTGAAGAGTTAAAGGGAAACTCTCATAGTTTTTCAAATTTTAGTGAATGACATATTTAAATTCTGCGTAAAAAGTTGTAATAGTAAACATTATGTCATTTTTTATTTAAATGCTCAGAAAATTTTATATTTAATAAATTAGACAGTAAATTCTTCACATCTCAAAAAAAACGGGGTTCTGCGAGATGGTTATAGTTTTTAAAGACGTGACGTCACAACTGAACCTGGCTAAGTTAGATCTATACCTATATCACCGATAAACTCTCTATAGATCTAGATCGCATTTATTCTTACGCTTCACGGCTAGATCTAGTCTCCACGTTGATTTAAAATCGGTCTTTGTTTATAAACAAGGGCGTCCGTATCAGAGCGCTGCTGGGCCCTGGGCGAGCGTCATGCGCGGGGCCCTTAGCCGTAAGGATATACTATATGTACCGTAAACTCATATATATATATATATATATCACGCTAACGGGCTCATCCGTCTCTCACGCTGTAACAATAACAATACAGTATCTCCGCCTTATATACTTCCATACACATCCCAAGACCCGACTTATACGGAAGGGCTATACCACAGGTTTAAAAAAAATAATTAAAAAAATACTCCTAAGTTGTTTTTTTTGTTGTTGTTGTTTTGTTGTTTTTTATATATGGTGACACGGGGTTTTCCCAAAGCTGCAAGATGTCTATTCACAATAGCCTATTGGGGGGAAAAAATGCGTCATCGTCAAAGTTTCTCGGAGCCTATTGGCCGAAATAGCTGTACAAGTAGATCTATTATACATCAACTGGTTCAATACATAGGCTAGGTTACAGTACCAAATAAGATAAAATAAGATAATTTGATCCAATCTAATAGAAATTACGTTTGTTTACAATTGACAACCTCAACATAACTACTGTACAAAAACAATATTGATGAAAAATTCGAACATTCACATAAGAACACACATACACATTCACAACCAGCGCTTCATGGATTTGACTTCTATGTAGGCCTACTTCTCGATGACGACAGCTGACCTCGTAACACTCTGACCGAAAGTGGGACAAAGGAGTTTTTAAATCTTTCAGTTTTAGTCTTGATGGAAAGGAGACGACCACTTCTCATACAACCTCAACACTTTTTTTTCCTTTGCAGACTAAATTAACAGTATATTTAATGTATACGTATTAATAGTAATAGGCGAGTAACTGGCGCCTTAACCAGTAAGCTTCGGGCAGGAGGGGCTCGTTAGCCATGGCTGGCTACCCACCTAGGAGAAGGAAAACTCTGAATTCAAACCTCTTCTGCCTTGCAGTTATACCCAATCAAGGGAAAGGCTTCGGGAGTCAACCCTGAGGAAAAATCAGGAGCTGGCGACCCTAAGGCAGTTTGCAGCACCCAGTGCTACACTCTGGCAGAACCTGCGACGCTGCTGACCCCAAACTGTATCGGCACTGCCGTTCCTTTGGATACATCAGCTGCGTGGAGAGGGGGAACTGATGTGTGGGCGACATCGTTCCGACCACAGCTTATGCCTAGGCATTCATCTCATGGAAATGAGATGATCCATAGTCGCTTCGCGACTGACGGTGGCCATAGATTAATAGTACTTTTAAAGGTTACTGTTTATCATTAATGATTTGGTATTCGGAGTTGGGATTAATTCTAGATCTAATAAAAGAAAAAAAAATGCCTAGAGTCTATAATACATATTTTAGATCTAGACTAGATCTACATCGGGAGCTTGTTTTAAAATAAATTCGCGGAAGACAAGTACCGGTAGGCCTACTCGGATTAGTAGATCTATATAGCCTAAGATTTGAGAGCACCATTGTGACGTCACACAGAAATTCCGTGAAAATCTGACCGTTTTGGATGCGCAGAAAAATTACGTCAGAAAAACATCAATTACTAAGTTATTATTTCAAATAAAAAAAAAAGAATAATATATTCATTATCTGTGAATCAAAACACATATTATATCAAAAATTGTCAAAACCATGAGAGTTTCCCTTTAACTTTACTAAGACAAGTTAGAGTCTAGTAAGAATCGCGATTGAATTGACGATGAATTCTTCATTCTTAGATTCTACTAGAAACAAGTAGATCACTCCGGACTCTACTAATTACTATAGTCTGTAGTGTATAATCATAACTATAGACGCTTTAGTTATGTACTTTTTTAATAAAAAAATTCAAAATAAATATATAACAACAGAAACTATCTAGTTATGTAGAGCTTGCTGAGAGGATTACAATGATACCAAATTTATCTTTCTATGCTATATAGGAGCAAAGTTATGCGGTTTTATGTGTTGAAAAATGGACTACAGATAGAAAATATAATATCCAAAAAACTGTGATCGAAAAAATGAATTTTCGTCTTTATCTCATTATAACTTTATAACCGTAATAGATAGAAGCTTGAAATTTGGAACACATCTACCCCATTATATGGTTTTTAATTTGATTATTTCACCTCACATGCAGCTAACATTGATTCACAGCTAATTCAATTACACTTGTTTGAAAATTGGCTTCGATCCTTTTTCTGGAATGCGGTTTGGTAGAAACTTTTCCAGCTTCATATTTTTAAATATAATGTAAAATAACACCTTGAGAGCATTCTCTCCACTAGGTTGATCAAAGATAAGCTGTTAAACAATGCATAAATCATTTATACTTCATATTATCAACGAGAATTACTAATGTCTGGCGCCACGCGTCGCTGCATCATTGAGTGACTTCATTAAACATCGTCAGGATGGGCCCAATATTACCTTAATAATCTGATTTCCTTTTATATTTTGTGTACCTAAGTATAGAAAAAAAAGATTTCTAACACTACTCTTTAATAGAAATATTTATTTTAATACTATTACTATAGTCATAGATTGTTATGGTAGTTATAATTATTCTACTTATCCAATTGGAAAAATAGCCTAATTTGGCATCATTTGTAACACGTTTTGGGGGTCAAAATTTCAATAAAAAATGATGAAATAAAAAACTTAAAGCATAAATCTAGGACTAACTTCAATAAAAAATTAGCAAGCTTGCTTTAAAATGATATTAAATGCAAAATCATTCTTACCTATGACTTTACTTTAAATTTTCTAAATAAACACAATTTTTATTTATTGACAATGTGGTATCATTCAAAAGCTTAGGAATCCTCCTTTAAGATTAGCACAAGGGTTTTTAAAAAATAAAGCAAAAATGTAAAAACAACAATCAATCAACTAGCACCATGGGTTTGGAAGTCTAGCCACTTTCAAAATTATATAGAATAGCTGATAGTTAGCAGTTTATAGGTCAGTAGAGAAAGGTTTGTTAAAGTACCTATATATAGTAAAACTATATCTTTATCTATGTTAGTATGTAGATCTAGAGTAATCTAGATGTAGATCTAATTATAAAATAAAGACTAATTGAGTATTATAAGATAAGATATATTTTAAGATAATTTTTATTGATCCAAACTAATGGAAATTCAGTTTGATTACAATTGACAACCTCAGCATAACTACTGTACAAAAACAATACTGATGAAAAAATTCGAACAACATTCACAATTTCACATACAAACACACATACACATTCACAACCAGCCCTTTATGAATTTGACTTCTATGTACATCTCAGCTGATCTCGTAACACTCTGACCGAAAATGGGACAAAGGAGTTTTTAAATCTTTCAGTTTTAGTCTTAATGGAAAGGAGACGACCACTTCGTTCAGATGTTTGTAAAAATGTTTTACATGTTTCGGATGTTCCTTCAGAGTTGAAAATAGTTACTTCCTAGTCCAAACCTCCCGCAGGGCGATGGGAACGGGTATGGTTTAAACCCGGGACCATCGATAAATCCAAACGACAGTCCAGCGTGCAAACCGCTCGACCAGGCAGCCATTCGATCTTATGATCTTATGTAACAGTTGTTTAATGGGTGCAGGTTGTCTTTAAGAATAGTGAGTGATTTGGAAAGGCATCTTTCTTGGAAAAGCTCTTCAAGAGATGGTAGCTGTACATGAGTAATGTACGATGCTTTTTTAATTAGTCTATTTATTCTATGTCTTTGTGCCAGTGAAGTATTACCATACCAGCAGGTGATGGCAAAGTTAATAAGACTGCTGATGGTTGCTGTGTAGAAAAGTTTGATTATTGTTCTATCTATGTTAAATTTTCTTAGCTTTCTGAGATAGAAGAGTCGCTGGTGAATTTTCGTGCATAGATTTTGACAGTGTTCACTCCATTTCAGTTTGTTGTTGATAGTTGTGTCTAGATATTTGCTAAATTATTCCTCTATTTATATTATTCTATAGCATCTAGTGAATCTAGTAAAGATTCTAGATATATTATAGATATAGACTACAAGAGCTTCAATAACACAGTGGCGGTTTAATAACAAACACAACCACAGCCAATACACACAATTGTCTACACTAATTTAAAATGCTTAATAACACAATGGAACTGCCTAACTAACGCAACAGTCTCAATAGCGCGTACATGCTACATTTTCGAAGACTTATTCTAACATCCGTCCCCACTGTCTCTCTCTGCTGGACTGGACTCTGTCTTTCACACACTGCTAACACATAGCCCTCGTCTGTTAACCTCTAGGGTCATGCGCAGAGCACAGGTCACACTAGGGACATTCCTTGGTTGACCTGTGTGACTCGTCGCTGAAGCCTGTATCAGTGGGTCACACACATACACACATTTCAGTCCGCCACTGGAGTTACAACAATATATATATATATATAAATATATATATATATGTAATTTAAACTTTAAAAAGTTAGTGTAGTGACAAATCTACATCTAGAGTGAGTTCTAGATAATATAATTTCATCATATTAGAAATAGCCTTTACTTTTTCCAGCTGCTGCCTTATTATCACTTGAAGTTAGATGTTCTCTTTGTGTACTTCTTTGAAAAATTTCAAGATCCCTTTCATTTAGAGCCATCGTTTTGCTGCTGAGCTATTGGCTTTTTTTGCTGTCTATGATGTATTCTTCTCTGTGTTTCTCCATTGTCATACAGAGTGGGCCTTTATGCTGAGCTGTTTAGGTAACTGGGTCTTTCTGAGATCAATTAAATGAGACATTTTAAGAGGATATATATGATTTACAATTTTAATAAGGGTTGGACTACATTAGGATGGATACATTCTATTTATGATGTTTATTCTCTAGATGTAAATGAAAATTTCAAGAGACACGTGTCATGTTTTGAGTTTAAGATTATAGATTGCTCTTTGCATGGGAGAAAAATTATACTTTCCAGTTTGTTTGGCTTAAATATATTTAGGCTGGAAACCTAGGGGGATGATCACTTACTGTAGTATTTAAAAATGAAGTTATTGATAGTTATAACTGGTATTTACATATGCTCATTTAAAAATGTATACCCTTGTATAGTAGTAGCTGAGTTTCACTTGTAAAACAGTTTTAAGCTTTAACTTCTTCTAAAAATAATAATAATAATAAATTTTATTTTCTGAAAGGACTTAGTTTACGTATTTGTAAATTTGACACATTTCAACAATATTCATTTCAAAAAATGATATCATGAATACACAGACATACAATGTCTATCCATCACTTTCACTTCAAAATCTGGTTCCTTGTGATGCACACTTCCAATCACTGTGGTCTGTTTACTGTTAACATGCACACACATATTTAAATATTTGCAGTGAAAGAATTATAAACATTTTCAAAAATTTTCAAACAAAACAATATATTTGTAATTAGATATTAACATTATACATCTTTACATTTTAGCCATTTTTTGTTTATTAGGGGCAATCTTTTTATAATTGTATGAAAAACATTGTAAGAGATTTGTGTTTGATGCTTTCTTAAGTCGAAACATTGCTGAACAATTACAATAAACTTAACAGCTGTCACAGCTACACAACAATGAAAGTCAAGGGATAGATGAATAATTATATAACTTATAATATTTATCCGATCATCGTGAGTAAAATCTGCCTGAATGCTTTACATACACGTAAATTCATTTTCATAGCTTTTGTAATGAGCCAGTAGAAGTAGGCCTACCTCAGCTCACTGCAGTGCTTTTATTGTATTGTATGATTTACATCCCATCTCGTAATTGACTGCTCTACTCTTCAACGCTTTCAACTATCATCCTTTAAAACGTTTAGCCACTAAAACGTTTTTTTTAAGGGCATCTAAAACTCAAAGACGAACTGGATCTAGATTCTTATGAAAGACGAACTGGATCTAGATTTTTATGAAGTCAAGAAGGAGTTTTCCTCTTAGAGGAAAGTAACTAGTAACAGTTTGAGAAACAATGTTTTAGGTCTGCGCTCTTCTTATTGAAAGAATCATCAAATCCTAAATGCTGTGGAAGTCTTGTGTATGCGCATGACCAAGTCAGCTCTTCCAGGGGCGTAGCTAGAAATTTTCTATCGTTTTGGGGACCCCTGCATTTTGAATAATATTTAATTTCTAATGTCAAAGAAACACTCATTTGGGATTTTAAAATTCCCCCCTCCTCCCCCACCTAGCTAGCTCTGTATTCTTCTGTCCCTGCCAAACAATCTCTTCCGCCAATTCTTTTCCCTTGTAACCTTCAAGAGCATCCTCCATTATCAAGGAAAGACAAAGGCATAGCCCTCGACACTAAAATCAGATGCGCTTCTTGAAAAAAGACGGTCGATCGATCCTATGTAGTGCTCAAACTGTCAAACAGACTAAGTGATAGGGGAATTAGATGAAGGTGAATGAGTGGAAAGCATTTTTTTTCCTTAAAAAATTGAGAATGCAGCTTTAGCATGAACTTGCCGATGGATGGTGGACACGGTGGCAACTTTGAAAAACTATCTTAAAAATAAAAGTTTTTTTTTTAGGGTAGGAGCAACAATGCAATTCCAGCAGTTTTCACATTTGATTAGTCTGTAGAGTCGCACCGTTATGAAATATGAATTTCAATTGATTCAGAACTGTCAGCACGCATTCAACAATTTCGTTTCATGTTAATCGTAGTTTCATTTTATACCATTCATGCTTAAATAAGTTGATGATTTGAAAACAATGGCTAGCATTATCTTGTATATAGAAACATTCATGTCAATAGTGTTCCCGGGCAAACGGTGGGATTTACATCTAACAGCAAACTCTGTAAGAAATAATACAATGAAAATTAGGCATAAACTCGTTTTTTTTTTTAAACATATAGATTTGTAAGAATGTGTGTGTAAGTTCAACTTGCTTTTATGACTCTAGCTGTTCACTTTTATATTTACCACCAGGACCTTTAAATGTACAATAAATTAATGTCAATGGAAAGGACTCCATTAAACTATCACATTAACGCAATACTCTCTGCCCTGTTTATCAATTGATTAGAAAGACCTGTATTAAAGGACTCCATTGAACTATCACATTACCGCCATACTCTCTGACCTGTTTATCAATTCATTGGAAAGATCTGTATTAAAGGACTCCATTGAACTATCACATTAACGCCA
>JADKLZ010034308.1:0-11003 GCA_021533235.1 Biomphalaria straminea
ATCCCTTGATTTCTGTAGAGTTACAATAATGACATAGTGGTAGTAATTAGCCCAGTATGAGATCCCTTGATTTCTGTAGAGTTACAATAATGACTTTAGTGGTAGTAATGAGCCCAGTATGAGATCCCTTGATTTCTGTAGAGTTACAATAATGACATAGTGGTAGTAATTTTACACAAGGTCTCAGGTTTGGAGACCCCCCCCCCCCCGGATTTCTTCACCGGTGGTTTTACCATCATGTTCACATTAGCTCTTTGTCACGTGAGGGAGAGACTAGAGAGGCGAGAGAGGGAGCAGGGGAGAGTGAGGGTAGATATCAAGTAGTCAGGCCCCCAGAACCTTCTCGCGTTTGATGTTTTTTAAATATTTTTAAAATAAACTCCCCCCCCCCCTCAAGAAAAACATGGTCAAGTCTTCAATAACATGACGCTTCTGTGCTGAACATTACACCGAAATTGTTTGGTTTCGATAGTTATTATACAAAGGTGAGTAGTTCAAAGGTCAAAGTACTCTTATGATAATATTTTGTAAAAGTACTTGCCATTAAACTGAAGAATACTATAGTTGTGTGTATTATGGTTGTTCGTATAACCCCTAGGGTTAATATATAAGAAATATGGAGAAAAAAACTGTTATTCAGGTATAGCTTACTAGCCAAACATAAGATTAACAAGGCAACAACATACGGATGGATACCGTTCTAAGTAAACTGGCAGCATACAATGGGTGGAATAACTAATAGAAGATAGAAAACACTTCGGGAGATACAATTATGCGTTAACCAAGGCTCTATGAGTACATGCATTTACCATATATCTAGTCCTCAACTGCATTAACTAGTACAAAATTCCTCGTTAGTCAGATGTAAATAACTTGTGTGAATTAAGTCCTCTGACAGAAAAGCCGCTAGTTTAGTTTTATAGTCTGTTCTATAAATAAATCCTTTTCATCGTCACCTCATGCTAAAAATTATGGCATACTTACAAAATATTGTAATTAATTATAATTACGTCTGCTGTGTATAACAAAATATTACCAAAAACTAGGTCATCTATTTTTTCATCTCATTAAAAAAGATGAGACTACTTTCATCTTTATAATGTTCCAGATTCAGGTCCTATAAACTAAGGGAGGCTATTTGGGTAGAAATATTGCCGCAAATGCAAGCATAAATTTTACAGATAAGTGGCTCAGTTCGTGTATGATAATATAATAGTCTGACAAGAAGAGCAGTTAACTCTGCTTTAGTTTTGGTTCCTGGTAATAGCGACATTCTCGTTCATTAAATGTAAAAATGAGACGACTTATTTCCCCTGAATCTCCCTCTACGTTCTTCCTCTTATTAGTATTATTAGATATGTTCTTTTAGCAATAATATTGTTGTTAATTGTGTCGGAAGCTACTCTAATGAAGCGATCAGTTCATACGGGATTCGCATTTCTATTTATTGAGGTAATTATCCGAAGCGCAGACCGGTGAAAGGAAAAAAAATAGCATTAAAAAAAAGCTACATGTGATTGTTGTATTCTTCGTTACTGTATCAGCACAGATAATCTTTCCGGTATTGAATTCCAACCGCTGTGAAACACAAGCAGATATAGCAATTAAAATATTGTTACTTAACTCTTTCTCTCCTAATCGACGATACCATCGTTGATTTTGGCCTCATTCAATTAATGTTTTATTTTTTAAACTCGGCTTTGATTTATATAAAAAGAGCATGCATTTCACTTTTAATTCTATACCAAATACAACATTTTCTGATAACAAGCAACAAAGATATTGAAGCCCAATTATAACAGGGTTAGTGAAATAGTAATGAGCAGAACGAAGAATTTCTTCAAAACGTGGATCAATAATTACGGAGAGAAAGAGTTAATAATTGAAGCGTCTGCAACTGCACCTATATCTTAGTCTGTTGTACAGTTCGATGCACCATACAAGATCGCTTACCGTCTTTCTCCATTCCTTTCTGTCTTTTGAAATGGATAGAATCTTAGGATAGAATCTTAGGATAGAATCTCAGGATAGAATCTTAGGATAGAATCTCAGGATAGAATCTTAGGATAGAATCTTAGGATAGAATCTTAGGATAGAATCTCGGGATAGAATCTCAGGATAGAATCTCAGGATAGAATCTCAAGATAGAATATTAGGACAGAATCTCAGGATAGAATCTCAGGATAGAATCTCGGGATAGAATCTCAGGATAGAATCTCAGGATAGAATCTCAGGATAGAATCTCGGGATAGAATCTTAGGATAGAATCTCAGGATAGAATCTCAAGATAGACTCTGAGGATAGAATCCCCAGTGTATAATTCAAGAATACACTAAGGCATGTGAAATTTGAAGATTTCCACAAATTAACTACACAATGTCAAGGACTCTAATGAAATTCTACTATTGCCAACTAATGAAAACTACTACGCTATGCTATTTACTATTCTACTATTAAACGCAACCCACACTGTGAAAGTCTACTACTTAATATTGAAAGTATTTAGCGATACGATTTGATAACAGAGCTTAGAAAATGTACAGTGCTAAAAAGTGAACATATAATTATATTATACCCTGAAAAAATGCTAAGCTTATCAACACGATTTTATTCGGCACAGCGGAGACACCGAAAAGATAGTTATTTAATTTTATTTTTTCTGTCGTAAAGGAAAATCATTAAAAAAAATGTTTGAAATAGTTCTTAACTATTAATTCTACTTCAATTGAAATATAACGGTATACTGCAAATAATGTGAGTCCAAAAATGTATTACATGAAACAAGGTTACAAAGACAGTTTGCGTGGAAACACAAACTCAAAATCGGCCCCCGAAGTGGGCCTAGGATGGTAAAAAGACAGGTATCAGTATTTTCAGAAAAAAAAAAATCAAAACTAAATTATTTCAAAGACCAATAACAGAGAAGAATGGAGAAAGAAGGATGACATATCCTGTGTGGTGCCCCAGCTGTCCAGCAATTCAAAGCATACGTGAAAGTGAATGCGAAGTTTATTGCGAGCCTGGCTTAACTGATGTCATATAAGGAATATCTTTTAAAAAAATTCCTTGAATTAAGTGTTCTATGGCTGTAGTATGGCACTCTAGTTCACGCGATAATATGAAAACCTACTTATTAATTGTTGTTTTAATTCATGATCAACTTATACGCATACTATATAGATTTTTTTTCTCTTTAAAAAAATAAACATTATTTTTTTGAGTTAATGTAGTAGTTGGTAGGACAGAACTTACATAATGTAAGTAAATGTAAAAAAAATATTTAATTAAAAAAAAATCTAAAAACATTTGCATAAATGTTGCTAGTGGACTGTTTCCCCTACTAAAGAGAAACCTGTATTCTTTCCTAGTGAATAGTTGTAAAAGTGGTGTATTGTTATGAAAAAAAACTGCTTGTGTTAGTGATTTAAATTAAAAAAAAAGTAGCCGTTGCATCATAACTTTAAATATCTATGGCCACCGTCAGTCGCGAAGCGACTATGGATCATCTCATGGAAATGAGATGAATGCCTGGGCACAAGCTGTGGTCGGAACGATGTCGCCCACACATCAGTTCCCCCCTCTCCACGCATCTGATGTATCCAAAGGAACGGCAGTGCCGATACAGTTTGGGGTCAGCAGCGTCGCAGGTTCTGCCAGAGTGTAGCACTGGGTGCTGCAAACTGCCTTAGGGTCGCCAGCTCCTGATTTTTCCTTAGGGTTGACTCCCGAAGCCTTTCCCTTGATTGGGTATAGCTGCAAGGCAGCAGAGGTTTGAATTCAGAGTTTTCCTTCTCCTAGGTGGGTAGCCAGCCATGGCTAACGAGCCCCTCCTGCCCGAAGCTTACTGGTTAAGGCGCCAGTTACTCGCCTGTGCCCCTTCTCCTGTTAGTAAGAACAGTTCCGCCGGACTCAATATCTGAGCCACACGTGAAGGCCGGGAGTTGGACTGGTTGTCAGAGGCTATTTGAGACGCATGCCATTAGGAAGCATTTTCTAGGTAGTGGAGTGCTTACATCCATTACCACTTCCGGCAATGACAACCTTGCGGAACCATAACTTTAAATGGTCTAAAGTATTATGATGTCGAATTTTCACTATCTTTTGTTGTTTAAGAGATCTAGACGGACGGACGGACAGACGGACTGACATTTGACACAAAACTTATAGCGTATCTTCCCCTTTCGGGGGCCGCCAAAAAATGCAAAAGAAAATTTTCGTTTTTATCTTCCATGTTTCTAAATTTTGAATCGACAAAAAAAAAAAAATCCGACTTTTTATCAAATTTGCCAGACTAACTAAGAAAAATGATGCTGTCTGGTCCGCCTCTGTCTACAACTCTAATCTCAACCATCGCGTATGCTCTTAACTCGCTTTAACAGTAACAAGGGGCAAAGCACCCGGTAATTCAAGGGAAATAATGAAGACGTGCATGTAGTCGTGACAGAAATATCAAAACAACAATTAGAGTGCTGAATGGAAGTCATGGGAGATAATCTTATACATTTCTATTTAGTTATAGACTGAGTTATCTTGCTTTTAGTGCATGCGTCTACGACTCAACGTGTTCAAGGGAAAAAAAAGTTTACTCAAGACACTTGACAATATAAGCATGCGCCTGTTCCTAAAGTTCGATTTATAAAAAAAAATAGTCGACCCACGGCCTTGCATACACAGCTATTTTGCTAAGCCGGCCTAAGGGCACTGCAACCTATGCGTCCGCAGAGGCCCTGCAATTTCATTAGGCCCGCGCTTTTCTAGATGTATATTATTAAATTAAAAGAATGTCCTGGAAATAGACGGAAAGTTACTAAAAACTTTTGAAAGCTCATGCAAATCTCCTGAAATATATTGACAAAAACTGTCTGTTTTGGGTGTCATTCAATAGGAAAAACACCAATCCTACGCGAGATTAAAAAATACCCTTAATTTTGGAATCTGGTGAAAGATGCTTCTTACGCTTCAAACTAATGTAGAATTACTTGAGGTCAACAATTTTCGAAGATAGATTGCAACATTTAATAATTCTTGCTATTGAGCGTGATCTATGTAGGAAATATCATTTTTATGATATACTGTTTGACTTTGCCATCTGCAAGACTTGTAAAAAAATTCTGTACGTAGTAAAGAATGAATAAAATGCAAAGACGAATTCATTTTCTAATACGAACTCTTAATTTTCACTTGTTATCCGTATACTTGCCCAAACTTTCTTCCGTGAAACCCGTTTCGCATATGGCCCTATAACGGTTAAGTACGGCCCTGCTATTTATTGACGGGTAAATACAGAGTATAATATTTTTTTTTTTCTGACTTGCAGAAATAAAAGAGTAATCTTTCCTTTACTTCTTGTCCGAACTGTTGTGCCATGTAGAGAATTATACATATATAGATACCAAAGTTGGAGCCATTGATTCATTAAGTTAAAATTTACATCTAAGGGTTGTTTGCGACTAGGTTGACTGGGTGGTCTATATCGATGGCTGCCTGATCGTGTGGTTTGCGCGCAGGACTATCGTTAAGATTTATTGATGGTTCCCGGGTCTAAACCTGACCGCTCCTATCTTACTTCGTTTGGTGGAGGCTTGAACTAGGAAATAAATTATCTTCAACATTCGAAACATGGAAAACATTTTACAAACATTTTACAAGAGGCTTGAGAGCGAATTCCGATTTAGACCAGGAATACCTAAATTGTTAGCTAAGTGGAAACCTTCTCCGAGGCATGCTCTCCCTTCGCATGGGGGCCGGAATACAATGAGAATGCTATCGGAGCACTATACAATAGCCATGCTAATGAATATTAGTTCGTTTTTCAAATAGTAATAAAAATAATAATAATAAGAGTATAAACGACTATGGAAGCTAACAATACATTATGTAATTATGTCAACCAAAGGGGCAATGACAATGGACCCGGCAAACACATTCTAAGCCCTAAGCATTGCTAAGAAGATCATGGGAAACAACGGTATTTTTGCAGACCTGACAAATCACCAGGAAACTGCTCAGTGGACATTGTTAAAGGGAAATCATTGAATTTTGTTTCCTTATAACGTAGATCGACCTTTGCAGTGACAGAGAATGAACAGTAATTTATTTCCATAATAAAAAAAAATAGTAGTAATAATAATATCAATAATAATAATAATAATTTCAGGAGACACTGAATTGGAAAAACAAACTATGGAAAGTAGGCTTGGAGATTAGGCGTTTATGGAAGTTATTCAAAAATAACAAATATACGCGATTGTTATATCAATCCAGGGGTTATGACCGTCAACATTAGTAATACCTTCAAGGCCCTGCAACATCCTTAGGAACATTCTCGTTCCGTGTCAGAGGGCGTTACGTCTGCAGACCTGCCACATCACAAGTAGACATTGATAAAGGGACCACAATACATTTTTTTTTTTTCGAAACTCGACCATGACAGTGCCGGAGAATGCTTACTCATTCGAAACTAACGATTTAGATTTTCCCTGTCCACGGTATCCATGGTGTGCGTATAGTCACTATAGCATATAGAACTCTATTGTAGTTTTTAATTTTGAAATAGATGCTATTATAGTAATAATAATAGTAATATTTTTTTTTATGTTCTTGGATATATACTCATAAATGGTTTTAGTTTGCATGAATATTATAAATTAAGTTATTTCTCACTTTTTATAACTACAATGTTACAAGATCAAGGTACATAGCTCTGAATAAAAAAATCAAACAATCCATCACTGTAATCCCTCTGTTGATGTCTGTCTTTAGCACGTGTTACCTCCCCTTGAGACTTCGCACATGGCTTTTTTCGCAATTTCTTCCCTGCTGTAGCACTCAACCCATTAGGTCACGTGTTTAATGGAAGCAGACGATTTTTGTTTGGGGGGGGGGGGGAGGAGCGGAGGAAGAGGGAGGGGGGTAACTGTTTTTAGGTAAAACCAGGAGAAAAGAAACAATTGCCTCACCGAAACCCCAAGTATAAAAGGTAAGGGGGGGGGGGGAGAGAGTTAGTGTTCACTTTACTGAAAGGGAAACAGAGAAATGGACATTACTTATAATTCAAGTTAGTCATACAAAGTGGTTTCAACCTGATTCGGACTGTGCTCCATTTAAATATCGCTGTCTTGTTGAGGGTGGTTGACTTATAGCGCCATATTACTGATTGGGTGTTCAGCCACTGTAGGCGTATTTATATAACGTATAAAAAAAAAAAAGAAATAAGTTACATAACTTATTGGTGAACAAAACTAAGCCTAACTTTTATTACAAAATAGAAAAATTCAACTTGAGTGAAAAAAAAAATAAACAGTCTAATATTTAAACAAATCTAACTAAAAAAAAATATACACATAAAGACATTACACTTCCAGTAGTCGTCTGGCGTGCGCCGTAAAGCTCACAACATGAACGCTTCTCTTGCATCATTCTACAAGACTAACAGTAAATTAATGCTTTACAATTCTACAAGTAAAAATGAATTCTGCCTTCCTATATCAACAAGGAAACACAAGCTCCGTTGCAGAAGGGTCGCTTCACAGTTCATAAAAATACTCTGTAACTTATGCTCTATGGACTGATGGTTTGAGGAGAAGCATTGCACCGGGTCAGTGACCTGATATAGCCCACAGGCCGAAATTGGACACCACGTAGATTTCAGTATATATTATTGAATTGGAAACTTTATATAGCCTTTAACTTGGATAAACATTCTCGAACGTAAAGAATGCAGCACTTGACTCTCTTTTTCAAGAAAGATAAATATAATATACACAAATAACTTTACGAGACGTTATAAGATCACAAGTCATTTTAAGCATTCATCTGTTGGACATGATAAAGCCCACGTACAAATACTGCTGAACAAGATCGTTAAGCTCACAGTAACAAACAAAAGAATAAGATGATTACACCCACAATAACATACAGAGGTATAAGATGATTTAGTCAACAATAAAATACAGAGGTAAAAGATGACTTTGTCCACAATAAAATACAGAGGTAAAAGATGATTACACCCACAATAACATACAGAGGTATAAGGTGATTTTGCCAACAATAACATACAGAGGTATAAGATGATTTTGTCCACAATAAAATACAGAGGTAAAAGATGATTTTGTCCATACTAAAATACAGAGGTATAAGATGATTTTGTCCACAATAAAATACAGAGATAAAAGATGATTTTGTCCACAATAAAATACAGAGGTAAAAGATGATTTTGTCCATACTAAAATACAGAGGTATAAGATGATTTTGCCCTTAATAACATACAGAGGTATAATATGATTTTGCCCACAATAACTTTTGGCTTAATAAGATCGTCAGGTCTTCAATAACATAAGGATAATAGAAAAGTACTTAACATTCCAAAAGCTTCGATAAGCTACATATTTTAAAATTAATTCTTTTTTTCTAGTTTCGTTATATACTATTATCATCTTAATCAATCTACTTCCACACAAACACATACATACTCGTCCGTCTTGCTCTGTTTTTCTTGCTCTCTTTCTTTTTGAAAGTGTCCTTAAACTTTGACGCTAACTCCTTTTTTTTTATATTTAACATTCACTCTATGAACTCTTCTGTCTCTTCTCTAGATCTTTCCCCTTTTCAATCTCCTAATTATTCCCACTCTCTATCTCTCCGCTAAACAGAACAATCGTTTGAGAACCGTCTGTACCTGTGGTACTCACTAACACGCTGCAGTACTAAACATTGTTTAAGTTTAAAGCGGCCGATGAGTCTCTTGTTTATAAAACACCACCCCACGGATGCGAATTAATTAAGACGCCTACGTCTTCTAGCGATTGACTAATGCACTCAAGTATTTGGATTACTACTCCGAATGTTGAGTGCACATGCACCCTGTGCGCAGTAGTACACGCCTACATACTGTTTCATCATCTTTGCGTCAACTCGCCACCTGATACCCACGGCCCCTGCACTTGGCCTCACCACACCTTTCAAAGAGAACTTTTAAAAAGCACCTGCTTCAACCCTCAATTCATTGATATGAGTGTATCAGCTTCAACTCAACCTCTCCAAACATAAGAGTTGACTTCTTGGGATTGATTCGTTCTACTTGATTCGTACACAACTTAAAGATATAGGAAACGTATTCCATACACTTTGATTTTAACTACTGTAGACAAACTTACATATATATATGCTAAATAACACTCAGTCAAGTATGTATCAAGAGATCTCTTAAACCAGTGATGCCCAAAGTACGGTCCGCGGGCCACATCCGGCCCGCGACGTGGTTCTATCCGGCCCGCCGAAACGTCAGCTAAAAGTGTAGAAAATCCACTGTCCAAAAAAAGTTTTAAAAATCTTTCCCTAAGTAGAATAAATGGATTGGTATCTATAGTAAGCCAAAATATTTGTTTTAGAAAGAGAGAGTGGCTCTCTTTCTATAATTGACAGCAATAGTTTTCAGAAGTCAAATCTCTTTGATTTATTCACCAACAAAATCTATGTGGCAAAATGCTGTCTGGTCCATGTCTGATCGTCGTTTTCAGATATGTCTTTTTAAAATTCATCTGCGGCCAATGTTTGAAGTGCCCTGACAGAGCTACAACTGAAACTGATAGACTTACAAACTAGACATCCTTGCTTGATAAATTTCAAGTGATGGTGTGATGCAGACTATTGATTTCTACTCCGTGTTTCTTGCATAAACTTTTCAAAATATCCTAAAACAAGTGTTATGGATGATTACAATAATTACAAGGACTTATTAATGGGAAAAAAAATTTCAGTGATGAATCGTGCGAAACCGATGATACGTAATGGTATCGTCACATAGACGAATATCTAGAATTCTAGATTCAGTTCTTTGACTTGGCGTCTTATCTATGTAGTTGGATATTTAAAAGTATTTTAGGATAAACTTCTCAGGAATTTTTTCTAATAAAAATTGGTTTATTATATAATTCCCTTTTTCCCCATTTTCTTCATGTGGCCCTTGACACGAGTGTCGGATATTAAAATGGCCCACCTCCCGAGTGAAGTTGAGCATCACTGTCTTAGACTATCAAACGTATTTGTACCTGCCTCGCTGGCCATATGGAATAGTAGGGCGTCTGCTGCTGGGTTGGTGTGTCTGTGCATTGACTATTGACCTGCACTACACATTCACTAACACAAATATTATACATGAACTTGAGTCTGACAAAATAACGTTTATTGAATGAAAATAATACATATCCAGGGTCCAGTTACGAATAATCTTCGTAGTAGTTATATAAACATAATCAAAGGTAGTTAAATACAGTTACATCAGCACCACAGCGGGCATAAAATAACAAGTCCTCTGGAAAAGGTGTAGGTATAAATTTTAGCTTTTATAAAGCGCTACTTTCAAGCTTACATCATGCTCAGAGCGCTGTGGTCCAATCTCATTTGTGGACCAGTGGGGGGAGGGGATATCTAGGAGTTGGTTTTCCGTGCTGCCTTTAGGTGCTCAGTTAACACAACTCTGCCCGAGTCGGGTGTCGAACCTCGAGCCTCCTTCATAGGTAGCCGATCCAAGTTCAAGCTTACTTTGCCTCTCGACCACGCAGTATCAAATCACGTCGCAGAAGGGGTAACAAAGATAACTCTAAAACCTGTGTACTGCTCCAAGTACTTGAAACTACTACTGACTTAACTTGAGTTTAGTCATTCTCACTTCCTCTTTTTACTCAGAGGTGATTTCCTCTTCTAGGCCTAAGGAAAACAAATAACACCCAAACGAGGCTGTGACAGTATTCGCATGTAATCTCGTACACAGGTTCCTTTGACATTTTGACACTCACTAAGATACGGTTTTGAGATTATCAGCTAAATTCCACAATTCTCTAAAATCGCAAGATATGAAAACCACAGACCTAAATATATATTACTAGTCGACCGGCGGCATAGCATACGCCGCTATTTTGCAGGGCAGGCCTTAGGCACTGCAACAAATGCAACCGCAGTGGGTCCCGCACTTTCTTTGGACCCGTGCTAACTTTTAGGTGTAT
>JADKLZ010034348.1:0-10864 GCA_021533235.1 Biomphalaria straminea
TATTTATAACATTCTATTGGAATCAACGTTGGTATCGTCAGTCAGGAGAGAAAGAGTTAAACAATGTTCGCGCTGTTCTTTTGTTGTTTTTATTCTTTAACGATTAACAAAATATTTCTTTAAGAATGTAATAAAATGCATGCTAAAAAAATTAAATATGTTTGAATTTATTGATCACAAAGTTTTCAACTTTAAACATAACATTAGCCCATTGTTTTTGTTTTTTTTTAAATTACAAAACATTTACGTTAGTTACTAATCTGTTAGTAAGGTCTAGATCTACTAATAAGTACAATAATTAATGGTATACTTTCCGCGTTTAAATATATTACGTAAGTCTCACAATTAATCTGCTTCACTATGACTAATGTTCATTAAGATAGTAAAAGTTAAGATACTTCAAATTTCGAAACAAACATTTTAGACACTTAGATCAAGTTTGGCTATAAAGGTTAAACATACTCCAAAAAAAGTCGCTTTTTTGTGACTAACAGTTGTGGATCAGACTCATTTCCGAACCCATTAATTGTCTAGTGTGTGTCACAGCACTAGGCGAGATTGATATTGCCACTGTATGCTCTTGTATCTACACGAAATGTGAGGGTTATTTTTCCTGTAATTTCTTACCTTGTAAACTGTCCAAGTTATGTGTGGTGGTTAAGGGGTATCCAAATTGTCTTGTATAGAAAATATACAAATATACAAGTCTTTCAAATTATTTTTTTCTGAGAGAAACGAAAGTAGAGAGCATAGTCCAGAAAGCAAGACAACTTCAACATATAGTGACTTCGTTTTTGTTTTGTTTTTTTGTCTGTAGATGTAATCATAAGTACTTGGTGACGAACCTCACTAAGCTGAATGATTGCTTTTTAAAAGTTAATATCGAATCGAACTCTTATCTTATCTTATATAATACAGACGTTACTTCAAAAAAGAAGATGATTACGTCCTACGCGTCATGCATTCAGTCATGCATATTTACCAGTGACTTAAATTCTGCCAAGTCACTGGTTTTCCTGGCTAGCTCAGGCAAACCATTCCATGCTCTAATGACACTAGGAAAGAAAGAGCATTTGTACAGATTTGTCCTAGCATATGGGACGAGGAATGTGCCTTTATCTTTGTGTCTTTCTGAGTATTTTATTAAGTTTTGTTTTTGTATTTGGAGATTATGGTTCAGTGTTTTGTGTGTAATTGCTACTTTACTCTTAAGTCTTCTATCCTGAAGGCTTTCTAAATTTAGTTATTTTACTAAAGGTGTTACTCTAGTGAAATGTGAATATTCGTTTGTTATGAATCTCACTGCCCTATTTTGTGTCTGTTCTAGTTTCTTAATGTTTTCTTGAGTGAGTTTTGGAAACATGTTTTTAATGACGATTGGGACGTCACTTCCATTCCGAAAGATTGCTTATATGTGCTGTTAGATCTGAAGTCACTCTAAAAGGTGATTTAAATAGAAAATTTTGTCTCTACATTCTAGAAAAAAACGTTAGTCATATTGATTAGTTTTCGATTTAACTTTTGCTCACAACTATTGGCCTATTATTGGCTTAGAACAAAATTGGAACCAGTGAAATTGCCCTTGTGGAGTGTCACCATAGAATGCAAACCACGTCCTCATAAACTGCTCTGTTTACTAAGAGGCCCGTACAAGACACTGGCCCCAAAACACCTCAATAGTAAGAAACCTATATGGAGGATCCCTGGTTTAGAAACCACTGCCAGTTCATCATATATATTGGTCTAGTCATCTGAACGTTCCAACATCATAATGAGAACTAGGAAGAGGAAGAAGAATTAGATCACAAGAAAGTCTTTGCATTGCAACTTCTCAAATGATTACGTTCAGGCGTTTTTAATTGAGATTGATGCATGAAAAATAAAGGTAAAAATATTTCTAATCACACATATTTCTCATTGATATTTCTCAAAGATATATTTAGAAGTTATTCATTTTAGCTTATTATATTATTTACATAACGTTTGCTTATTTACATTTTAAGATATCTAAGGTGT
Organism: Biomphalaria straminea; assembly: GCA_021533235.1. Taxonomy (NCBI): domain Eukaryota; kingdom Metazoa; phylum Mollusca; class Gastropoda; family Planorbidae; genus Biomphalaria; species Biomphalaria straminea. Next base: position 2,017 of record JADKLZ010034348.1, read on the forward strand.
TTCCCTTAAAATGACAGAAAAATAATGATTTTTGAAAACAGCTGAATGCCTTTACCACTCACGTCTAAGCCTAGTTTTAGTAGAATATTAAAGAATTAAACTTTTACCTCCCCCACCAACCCATTAATATGCGATATTAAGTGCAATGTGAATAATTGTTTAATTAAATTGAATATTGATCATTTTGTCAAGTTTATTCGTGCGGCTATGCATCTCGACGGTCTATCAAACAAAGACTACAAACGTCGACTGTGGCTGCCGAAACTGTTAATGCTTCTCGTCGCGATGCACACGAAGGCTTTGAACGCTAATCGCGCACACTGCTGATATTTCCTTCGTCAAGTTACAGCTCTTACGTCGTTTTAAGATGTCAAGGAAACGAAACAGGTTGAACTGAACTGTATTACTGCTTGAAAAGCGAAACTTTAATGAGGCAAATAACCAATAAATTTACTTTACGGAAAATAAAGTCGTTTTCTGTAATAACTCCAAAAAATCCAATCGGTGCGACTATAGACTGTCGCATTTTCGGCAACACCAACTCAATTTTAAGTTAGTCTCTCAGCGGTCTCGTCTTACTCTAGATGCCTTCCATGAAAAGTTTCTGAACATGGGCAAGTAGGTTTTTGAATGAGTCAAGGAGACTGCTGATGTTCTGTTGAGCGGCCACTATGTTAAGATCGACACATTGAGACATCTGGGAAACTGGTTCAAGAACAAATGAATAATTGACGACAATCAATAGACAAGAAAAATACGAGGAACATGCACTAATTACACATAATTAATTACACATATGCAGTTTGTCTGGTATCTCTTGTCGGCTTTGTTTTAAGATCTGTCAGACAAAGATCTTAAAAATTGTGACTGCATTTGTATTTGTTAGTCCATTGTGACTCACACAAAAGATGTAAATGTAGCACCAACACTCAAACTTTGGACTGTTACGGAAGAAATAGTCTTCTTGATGACACCAACAGCTTTACAGTACAACTATAAGGTCATTAAGGCAATTGATAACAAGGTTAGGTCGGTGACACGTGAAATGTTCAAATGCAGATATTGGATATTTTTCACGAATTTTTGCCTATACACAAGTTCTGAATGTTAGCCATCACGGGGCAGCCACTGTAGCCTTGCCGAGTAGTTTGTCCATAATGTATTCGCTGACAATTACGTTAGCCACAGGCAATGCGTCTCTCTGAACAAAAGGGACAAAACTAATAAAGACTTCTTCAATACAGACGCTATAAAATTATCATACTTAATATATCAAGAAAAACGTGAAATGTTACTTTCAGATGTATACCAGTTGCATGTATGTATATGAACTCTGCTATGAATTTTAAAAATGTTATAATCGAATCAATTGAATTTGTAGCTAGCACTGTAACATCAGGATGCCATCCAGTAGACTCTGTTTAACAAATGACGACATTTTTCTTGAAATATCACATGAAGTTTATGTAATTTTTTTCGAATTTTTAAGTAAATAAGTGGACATTAAGATTTCTGAGAAAAAAAACAACAACATTTCTGTAAATGAAGCTCTTGAAGAAGGAAATGTTACGAATGATATACGAATGATACAATTGAATATTGTAGGGGATTTTTCATTTTGGCTAGTGCCAAGAATTGTTCCGATGCTTCCTAATGGGGACGATTTAGTCTTTTAAAAGCAAAAAACTGTATTCTTTTGTTGTAGGCTATTTTCAAATAATTGTATTGAAATGAAATTGAAATTGGTATCTTTATTTAATGTGTGGTTGAAATTAAGTCCGGTATTGAAATATTAAAATACGTATGAAAAATTCAGCTGGATTGGGAAATTGGAAAACAAGAGCATCCGTCTTTTGACAAGGAAATCATGCTCTATGTTTGATAACACACCTGACATAGCACACCAAACATAGCACACACTGATCAGATTCAGAAGTTATACGATTTTAAGGGAGGGGGAAAAAAGAAATGCTGATGAGATCAACATAATATCTTAAAATGGTTTGGCTTGAATTTATATTTGGAAATCAAAGATATGAAAATGCAGCTTCAAGTTTTGGAACCGTGGAGGAGTACAGGAAATTTATTAAGAACTAACAAAACACATAGTTAATAGATTCATAGCACATTCACTCAATCTACTTGGTCAACATTCTTTTTCAGAAATTAGCTTTTTGCCTTGCATTTTTCGATGCAATTGAAATACTTTTTTAGTTCTAAAATTATTGCCACTAGAGGCGCAATTTAAGAACTTTTATTATACCTATCTTTCGTTTATTTTTATTTTTTTGGGTGGGGGGGGGGGGGGAAGACGATGTACTAGAAGGCCAAAGATACACAAGAGTAGGACTATATTTGAACTATAGACAATGTGGTCACTAATTAAATCTTTTCTTTAACAAAAGTAAAACACGTTAGTGCAAAGTGTTATATGAAAAAGGCTCGTCTTAAAAAAAAAAAAGAATTGTGATTCAGAAAAAAAAAAATTAAGAAGAAAATGTCAGGCACGCAATCACAAGATACCGGACTCTTATTTAACAATAGAAAAAGGTTCATTCGTATGTGCATTTATCGCTTTTTAACTCTGCGAGCTTCAACTACTACCGAAAGCAATCATTAGAGCAATCCCACCGAAAAATTCTTTAGTTCGACAACCAACGAAGTAGCCTTATTGTAGATGTCAGTTTCAAAATAGTGGCATATATGATAATTTTTCAAAATACGATATTCAAACAGAAATACCATGACTAAGAAAAGATCTAAAGGCAACACGTTCTTCTGTAAAAGTTGACATTGCATAAATCATGCCACTAAGATCTTAAAAATATCTCTAAATCATTTAACAAAGCCTTCAACCCTTTCTTATCATCTTCTCATCCATGGCGCCACTTGAAAAAGATATTTAAGTGAAAATTAAGAATTTTTTGAGTCGAAAGAACAAATGACACTTTCACAAAGGTGAATTTTATTAAAAATGGAAATATGAGGGACATTAACTGTGATGAAACTAATGATAAGTCTTCAAACAGTGTAGTTTACTTATGGTTGCATTGCTGAAAAATTGAACTATAGATTAATGGCAATGTCTTCGATTCTAAAGATTAAGGATAAGTGCAGTGTTTCACATGACTACACAAACCCAGTGAATATTGTAATAAACAACTGAATTTTAAATTTAATAGACACTCATTTTATTTATTTTTGATGTCGAACAATCAAATAAAGTAGGTAATTATAAACTTTATGTGTAATACAGCGCAACAAACAAAAGGGAAAAAATGATTTTTTTTAAGTGGGGGGGGGACACCCTGAGCTGACCGCATCGGTTGACACCCACCCTAGTGACGCCACTGATCCCCATTTATCTACTACAATATTAACTTATACTAAACATATTTACTTCAGTGGAAGCACTACTTGTAATTGGTTTCATGTTAATCAAACATTGGTTAGAAATACTCTACTCTGAATCAAACCCATAAGTGACACAATCATTTCGGAAAATCCCTATCTAACTAACGATAAGCTCTATTTATAGTTTTTGACGATTAAATAAAAAAAAACAAGAGCAAATTATAATTGTACTGGCGTCTCCTTCTAATTTTTAAATGTTTTTTTTTTACAGTATTTACAGAAATCCTGATCATCTTTAAATGTGAATATGAACAATGGATCATGGGTGTATTAATAGGATTACTAAGTGTATGTTTTCTATGTGGATCCACTATTGGTAAATATAAACATTGACCTTTTAAAAATCTATTTTTATACAGACTAGTACCTAGTACAGTGTAATTGAAATACAGATAAGAATATAATGTAATGATATTGTATATTAATATTATGCGTACATAAATTTTGAAAAATAATAATAGTTATTATAGCAATATACTAATGCACAGACTAACACACAAGCTATTACTCTGGATGAGACAGTAGAGACTGTAACCAACTTTAAGTTTCATTTATGAAAAGCTGCTGTCTTAGGAATGATCACCAATGCAAGAGTCTTCCTCATATCACTCAAGAGAGGGTTTTTTTTTCCTCAACAAAAATTCATATTTTTAATCAAAAATTGCTATACGATAAAAATGGAACTGAGATATAGCTGAGAACACCTCATACTGTCATCAGAAAAGCACTTTTTTTACTTTGTAAAATCATGCACGTCTTCTGTCCGGACACCATTAGCAGAAGGGAAAATAAACCACCCTATTTAAGAATATGGGTCAACATTACAGTATGCCTCTTTAAATATTGTATATTATTTTGAATTTTAGTGATCTGCACAATATTTGTATAGTTATAAGCTAATGTTAAGAATATAATGTCAGATTGGTCTTTTTTATGGGACCTTCATATATAACTATTTTTCTAACATATTAAATATTAATGTATTTCCTCCCTGACAATATGATTATTATTATTATTATTACTGATATTTTGAATTAAAAAGTAAATAATTATATTAAGACATAATTATTTTGAAGCTCTTTAATATCATTCCATAAATGACATAATATACTGAAGAAATGATTAAAGAGTGCAGTATATTTGCTACACAGAAAGATCTAAAATTATATGTCATATTACAAAAAAACTTCTATTTACACCATGTGTGTTTGTGAAATAATTCATAAAACATAAGATGTGTAAATATGTTGAATGAATAAACATGTATTTTCATTTTAGGGTCCAGTAGCCACTACATTAAGTTCTTCCCTATACAACAGCCTGAAGAGAACACAACTACCTGTAATGGTTTTATTGATAACGAGATTATATTTGTTCGAGGCGAGGCTAAAGTGAATGGGTATGCAGATACATCTATACAAATTGTCATCCACAAGCATTTCCAATCATCAAATCAGGTATGTTGTCCACAATCAATTCAATTCATTAAATCGGGCATGTTGCCTTTAATAATCCCGTTAAAATATCGAATAAAATATGATGACACAAATAAGCATGTCCAATCATCAAATCAGTTCTTTTGTCCACAATGAGTTCCAATCATCCACTATTTGTCTGCTGTGATCAATAACTCTGTCAAAACGTTTGATAGGATTTGTGACATCACCAAGAATGTTCTATCATTTATTTAAATTTTAATGTAAGTAATTATATTAGTTCTAGTGTAAATGATTGTATAGTTATTTTTCTTAATAAACGCGTGTAAATTTTAATATATATTCAATTACGCATATAAGTATTCTTAGTAAGTATATTTTTATCACTCTTTACTATCTCTTGCTCTCTTAAGCTTTTCTTTTCTTTCCTGCCATCTCTGCTTTATCTGTTATAGTGTCGCAATGTTGTTGTTTTTTTTTTTTTTTTTGGCTTTTTTTTGTATCTTTTGCCTTTGGGATTTCTAGTTAAGACCTTTTTTGGCCCTCTATAAATTGTATATGCAGTGTACAGTGTTTTAATTGTTTTCTAATGTAAATACATTTCATGTATTTAAACAAAGTTTTACTCTTGTTAAACATTGCATTGCTTAAAGTGTTAAATATTGACTGTCGATGTTTTCGACTAACTCTGTCTGGGTGGAATCTTGTAAACGTTGATGCTCACACTTCAATATCAAGTTGAAACTTTGCACATCTATTCAAAACAGTATACTTACCTATCCGATAATCAATAAGTTGTCATTAGTTTTAAGAAAATTTACTTATCTAAAGGATTTATTAAAAAAAAAAAAACTTTCAGTATTGAGTTCCCCTTTCTGACCTTGTGGTCTATAGTGCAGGTGATGTAAAGGTGATCTGCTTCTGTGACCTACGGTCAACAACGAGGGTGTCATGTGGCCAGCACAACGACCAACCGCCTTTGCTTTTTCCCAACTAGAGCTGGGTGGACTCAGAAGCGCCCAAGGATCCCGATAAAAAAAATACCAGTCTTCACCAGGATTCGAACCCGGAAACCCCGATTCAGAAACCAAGCATTTACCGCTCAGCCACCGCGCCTCCACGTATTGAGAAATATGAATATAAATAATGACTTCTTCTCCATTAGATAAAATTTGTTATTACAAAGTGTGAAAGAACGTGTGTTGGTTTTGAGTGACTACTAGAGTATTGTGTGACTGTAAATGAAAAAGCCTTTATTGTACATGGTTGAGTCAACAGCGAAAACGTGTGCAGGTCAGGACTGTGTTGAAACGGGTCTCTAAAACAACAGGATGCTGTAGTGAATGATAAAGAAAGTTTAAAAAAAGAAGCAAGTGATGTGTTAATTTTCTGTCTGCTTATCTGTCTGTCTGTCTTGTAAAATGTGTCTACACGTTGTTTTTTCCTACACCTAGTCTCAGATAAAATGGAAACTTTGCACAATTATTTATAGGCGTAGGCAAGACATGGATCAATACAAAGTATCAACCAATCAATTCTTCTTTTTCTTCTACTTCTTCGTTCTCATTGTTATGTTGGAGGGTTCAGATCACTACACCAATATCTGAGATGAACTGCGCAGTGGTTTCCAAATCAGGGAGCTCTCCATATAGTTTTCTTTCTATTGGGGTGTTTTGGGGCCAGTGTCTTAGACGGGCCTCTTGGTAAAGAGCGCATTCTTGGAGGACGTGGTCGGCATTCTCTGATGACACTCCACATGGGCAGATATCACTGGTTCCAACTTTGAGCTTCCGGTACATGTGTTGTCGCATTCTGTTGTGTCCGGTCCTAAGTCAAAAGATTACACGTTGATCTTGTCGGGATAGCTATCAATTAATTACTAGTAATTATTTTTTTTTATTTTATACAAAACTACAAAACAAAATAGATTAATGTTTTCTGCCACACCTAAGAAAACCTGACAAGACATGAATGAATAATAAAATTACCAACTATTCAAATTAATTATTTGTAAATCATTATTTAGTTTGATATCAAAGAAAGGAAGTAACTTCTACATCATCGATAGGTATAGTTGTAATGGGGGATATCATTCCCTTTGATAAGTTTTGTTTTTTATTTTAAGATGTTTTTTTTTTGCCCATTGTTCAATATAAACATTTTCATTTATAGTTCATGATTTGTGAGATCGAGTTAAAATCTAAGCACGCTACTGAAGGCTGTTCTTACAACGTCACTGAAAAAGATAACGTGTTTTCATTCACTGTAACGCTTCAAGCTACAAAAGAATTAAGTTTTGGAAAAATCAGCGGCAATCTTTTAAATAATAAAGAGATCAAAGGTTCCCATCAAATCGATCTGCCTGGTATTTACGGTAAGTATGATAATGATTTTCCTATTATTATTATTATTATTATTATTAAATACATTTATATATCTACAGGACCTTTATAGCTAAGACTAAGACTATAATTGTTTTGTAATTACAATGACTCCTTTCTCAAAAAAAAAAAAAAAAAACTTTTTCATAAATAGAACAGACACAAACATAACGATTTCATTAAGTGACCACATACAAACACATACAGATCATTTTTACGTTTCCTTGACAACGAGTAATGCTAATACAGTTTGACCGAGTAAAATACCAATGAGTTTTGTTCCATTTGGTTCAAGTATTGATTGACAGAAGTAGCCCACATTTCGACTTGACTTAGTTATGATGGAGCGGCTGGCTGTTGTCTTTCAAGATTTTTCCGAGCGATGTATTCGTACAAAACGTCTTTGAAATATGAAAGTGCTGTGCGTATAATTTTAGATGCCTTTTTTTTAAGCGGTGCAAGAGATTAGATGAAACGTTGCCTTGTCAACAAGTTATTCCATATTTTAGCATATTCTGCATATCGCTCAATGAAAATTATCAAAGATATTCTTATCTGGGTTTAAAGCCAGAGTTTTAAGATGGTCTTGGCACGAAAATTGTTGTCAATAATGACACCGAAAAATCTCTATGATTTCTCTTGTTGTATCGCAGTATATATTAACTGCAGTTCATGTATCAATTGTTTGTTGCTTTGAAATATATTAGGAATTTTTTAGTTTTGTGACATTCAGTTCTAAAAAGTTGCCAGTGCACGAGTTTGTAAAATCTTCTATCGAGCTTTGATACTGAGTTTCGTCTCCTAAAAAAATATTTTACTATCTATCTATCTATCTATCTATCTATCTATCTATCTATCTATTTATCTATCTATCTATCTATCTATCTAATTTTAATTCTATCTATCTATCTATCATAGGTTTAATTGTGTTTTGTATAATCTAATTTTACTTATAAAGGTTAGTTGTCGTAATTGACAAAATTGTTCTAGAGAGATGTACAGTAAAAAATTGTGTGGTGTCATGAAAATAAAGTTTTTTAGTTCTTTTGTGATTTCATGTATTTATAAGTTACAGTCAGACTTTTAAATTCAGTTATTCCATAGAAAGACTGGCCTTTTCATGCAAAGTTTACATGTATGTATGACTGTTAATGTGTCAGTGTTGTGTATGTGTGTCGAAGTGTGTTTGTGTTAGCGTATTAAAGTGATTGTTTTTTCTCTTTGTTGTTGACTAAATGAATGACATCCATCTGAGACTTAGTTTCCTGCAGGACACGACTAGTTTGGAGCTCCTTCACTTGCATTTCCCAGTATTAAATTACCATTAATAAATCGAAATCCACTACAAGGGAAACGTAGAACGTGCTAAGTTAAGAATCGAGCGTGTATACGTAAACATGGCCTACACGACACAGTCCCCGAACGCCGCGCCACAGTCATGTTTTTTGCCCAATTGAGATGACTGTGGATCAGCCAGTGCCAAGGAGATCCCGGACATCCTCCAGCTGGTGTCCATCGCTCTCCGCTTTACAGAGAATCGTCTCCAACTGGCTGTTTCCCCGGGTTACCACGGAGTGGAGAAGGGGAAGTGGAGGGAATGACCTCATGAATGCATAA
>JADKLZ010034464.1:0-12483 GCA_021533235.1 Biomphalaria straminea
TAAAATAAATATTGTGCAATACTTCAGCTTGATATAAGATTGGATGTTGGAGAAACAACACACAAACCCCAGACAGACAGAGAGACAGAGTGAGCTGATTAAGCTTTGTAACAAAAAAAAAAAAAAATTAAAAACCGTTTACATAAATGTGTTGAAAATATGGCCCTTTTCTATCTCCCTTACAAATAGCCTCTCGTGTTTTTTACAATTAAAATTAAATCGTATTTTTTCCCCTGTGCTAAAAGTTGTATTATTTTTTATTTTTAAATTATTTTTTAAAATTATTTTTAACGTAGCAAAAATTTTAAATATGCTTAAATGTATGCATTAATATGTCATATAAATGGATGAAGGACAAATTAACATTATGTCGTCACAAATACAGAAAAAATATACATTAGTATTTTTTTTGTCTGTCAGTCACTTGTGGTCATCATAAGGATAGTTGACGACCAAAGCTCCTCCGTGCAAGTTTGCTGACAAGACAAAGTTTGGTCTGGTAATCCAGTCCATTACCGTTTTCGTCTCTCTTTGAGGCGCATTCGTTTGCCAAAACTGATCTGGAAAATTACTGTTCAAATCTCTATCTGCAAACATAATCCGGTGTGTTATTATATTAATGTACATTTTTTTATATCATATATATGGCAAAAAAATTAAGTTTGAAAACAAGTATAGTTAAAAAATATATACTATAATAAAAAGGACAATGCCTCCTTTATACAGCTATCTAACCTTGTAAGAGCTCCAAGTAATAAATGAATAAAATAATTTTAAAAAATTCATAATTCCAAAGGGCGGTCTTATGTCACTGCAACCTATGCGGCCGCATTGGCCATTTCATAAGGTCCTGCGCAAATTGTAGGTGAAAATTATGTAGTTAAAACATCTTAACAGGGTTCCTGAGGCCTCCTGATTTTCCAGGAGCTCCTGGAAATCTGAAATTATTATCATTTCTTGCAAACTCATCAATATCTCCTAAAAATTGACGAAATTGTCATCTTTAAGGCATATTCTACCATATAAAGGCCAATCCATGGTAGAAATTTTATTTTAGCTTATCTGTTTACTAATGAAATATGAACTTCTTTTGCAAACTACTGCGTTGCACTCAGAGTATTTTTAACAATACCCTAACTGTGGCATCGAGTGAAAGAAGCTCGAGCCAATCAAGAGTTACTTGAGGTCAACAATTCAAGAAAATATTTAGCAATTGGGTAATTCCTGCTATTCAACGTGATCTATGTAGGAAACAGAACTTTGGTAATATACTGTTTGACTTCGCTACACGCAATTCGAAGAAAGAATAAAATGTAAGTAGTATATACCACTCCCACTCTTTGAGAACTATGATTGGCTGGTATTATCCTATGGTATGAGCTCAGGGCATGCAGTCTCGATCGTCTTTGGTTCGAAACCAGCGGACAGAAATATTCCGCCACACACACACATTATAATGTTAGGGATATAACAATAATTACACAACAAACTTAACTCCCATATGTGATGGACGAAAATAGCTATTGTCTTTTCTTCTTTGCCTCTTCTCGAAACTGTCAGATAGAGTTAAGCCTTCGGCTCTTGGAACTCTAGGCCAGCAAAAGTGAACAAGAGCTCCCTCTCAACGGCCTGAATGAGAACAGTGTACACTGACGGGTTGGTCAGACTTGTGCGCTGTAAATAATCAATGTTTTGAAAACGGAGGTAATAACCAGCCTTCAGACTAATTGCTGAATTCAGGCGAAGGCCAACAATGCAATGACAAAAAAAAAAATAAACAAAATAAAAGCGATGTCAATTCATTAACATTTAATAATATAACGAAGGGAATCCGCCTTTCTGTCGTTGCTTAGCTAAATACCTAAGTCTAAAACCTTCTCAGTGAACCAAACTTGCCTGTCTCTAGAGACACTTACATATGAACTGTTTTCTTATTTTGTTTTCAGAACTAAGCCTGACGTTATTGTCGCCATATCAAAACTAACCAGAAATAAACATAAACTTCTCGATCCAAATTCCTTATTGTAAACTAGCGTAGCCTGACAGTGTGAAGTTCTTACCCTTAAATAATCTTTTTTTTTTAATTTAGATTTTTTGTTGTTGTATAATACGATTTTCAAAACCTTTCCCTTTTATTCAGATCATTCTCTAGACCGCTCCTCTTTGTTGACCTCAATGTTGTGACTACGAAATGTCTCTCAGACAAACTGATTATATTGAACATGTTCAGTAGAGTTTAATAAATAACATTGTCAAGACAACAACAACTTTCAATTACGCCATCTTGTCCACAATTCTGAAGCACCCATTAAAATGTTTTGACATTTTTTTTGTAACTATTGAATTCATCATGTCTCGAATTCAGAACCTTCGACCCAGTCGACTCTAGTACTAATCAGATCATCACTATTTATCTCATTGATGAAAGGTGAGCGAACAACTCTTCAGTATTCCCCCCAAATTAGACTCCTCAAGTTTTTGTATACGTATTGTAAAAGACTATTAAATTGTTATATAAACAAAATTAGTATCAATTTTTATGTACACCAATGATTTCTTGTTTGAGTCAAAGTATTGATTTAAAATGAGTTGAACGTCCATGTAAACAGAACACCTGCTAGCATCTACCTTATAAGTTGACATTGTATATACATGATACTTCCTGGCTAATTGGCAGCTTGTTATCACAGGAGAAACGTGACCCTGCCCAGGCCAAGTAAACATACAAATGACACAAACATAACATTCTCTAATTAAAGCACTGACACTTAATTCACAATCCGTTGAAATACATACAGCATGTGATGAAAGGTGTAGCTCAGTAATTGATCCTAATTACGGATCCATGGTTTGCAATTAAAATAATTTTTTTTTAAATGTTAAGAAAAAAAAAGTTTCTATTTTCGTGTAAAGAAAGAGAACATATTTTTATATAAAAAATAATTTGGGTGATTAAATTGTTTACCTTAGTAATGTAACTGTACTATTTAGAAATGTTAAACTAGTTACATATAAAATATGTACAATATAATCAGACCTACAGTTGCGCTTAAAATATATAAAGGTCACCTGAGAAATTACAAAGAACAAATACCAAAAAAAAAAAATTAATGTAAAATAATTACAAACGATTATTGGATTATTTATTTATTTTCAACTATACACATGCAACTTGTATACTTATGTATACATTTGATAGCCTCCGTGACACAACTTTAATAACTTTGTCACCTCTGCGGATGGGGTTTAAAAGGTGCTGTCAAATCAGAGCTTTAAATGTGCTCCATAGTCCCATGCTACATTCTTTCAAAACATAAATTTTACTTGTATAAAAGTGGACAGTTTTTGTAAAAGAAGAATACATTTTACTATGAATATTAGTCTCGATGAACAGCGTAATGTGACAGCTGGTGAAGTCGGATGGTCGCTGGGATATGTTAGCGACGAAGTGTGCCTCATCTTCCAAGCCATCAACTTTGCTGTGGTGTGTCAGGCGATAGACATCTTTGGCACAGTGACCAATATTATAAACATTGTCGTCTTTTGGAAGCAAGGGTTTAAAGACTCTGTCAATGTCAGTCTGTTTGGTAAGTCAGTAGGGCTTGATACATTCCATAGTTAAATCTGCATTGTCGAAGTCAGGAATTTTGGGAAGGGGGGGGGCTAAAAAAAATATGTATGTTTGTGTGTGTGCTCATAATTAATCTTAATTACATTCTGACCCTTCATTCTTTCGGAAGACGTGTATTGTGTTCTAGAATATGTTCTCGTGAGTTAGTGGGAAAATTGTAGACTCGCTGCCCTTGGCAGCAGAGGGGTTTGGGGGAGCGCACGGAACTCCACCAAGCACAAATTCCGGTATTGAAAGCTAACAAAATATATTTTCTGAGGTATCTACATTGCATTATCCTGCTATTTAAAAGTTTTATTTCAAAAACTAATGTGCTATTCTTTTTTACTTAGACGATCCATTCGGCGCATTTCGCGGCAAGCTGTTTCCACAAAAATCTGTCACTGCCAATGTTTGAAACCTCTTCCCACCTGCTCTAAGGACCTCCAAGAAAGTGTGGCGCCAGGTTGTACTAGGTGTCATCGCAACTCTTGTTATGCGTAATTCATTTTGTGGAAGAACATGTTCCGCTCTTGGAATTAGGTGACTGAAGTTTGCTTTAGATTTTATTAAAAGGAAGTTTGATCGTCAAAATCAACTCGCAATCCTATTCATCCCCTGGAGGTAGAACTCCAAATGCAGCCAAAAGCTTTATAATTTCATCAAGTGGGAAGCGTGGTCGAGAGGCTAAGAGGCGCTTGAACTTGGCTTGGCTTGGCTACCTAGAAGGGGGCTCGAGGTTCCACACCCGACTCGGGCAGAGTTGTGTTTACTGAGCGCCCAAAGGCAGCACGGAAAACCAACTCCTAAGTCCTAGATACCCCCTCCCCCCCACTGGTCCACAAATGAGATTGGACCAAAAGCGCTCTGAGCATGCTATAAGCATGAAAGTAGCGCTATATAAAAGCAATAATATAAGTCAGCTTGGTAATTCTAAAAGACGCATCTTTGTTCTCCAGTAGACCGAAACAAAAGACAAATCATTGGCACACCCTTATGATTGTTATTTGTTTTTTTCACAGCACTTGCAGTCTCAGATGTTGGAATGCTGGGAACACTGATCTGGCTTAACCTTTGTTTCAACCCTTTGTTCCACAACCTTGACCTGCCCTTTGACTCAGTGGAAATACAGTATCTGACTGCCGGGTGGCCGCACGTGGTGTTCACGCGGATAACCAGCTGGATCACGGCTTTTATCACCATGGAGAGATGCCTCTGCATCGCTTTACCGTTAAAGGCAAGTGTCATGTTAGTCTTTTGTTTGAAAAGAAGTTTTGTAATTGAGTCTTTCCTAAGTCGTGGAATGAATCTGAACTAAACAGCTTTTAACGAACTAGAAATTCTTTTCCCAAATTTCAAGAAAAGTCATTAGAGCCGTTTTCGAGATGCGTGCCCAGGTTTCGACAACGAAAAGGTTTTTACCGCTCAGACGTTTTTTTTCCAAAAATTTATACGAGTTAATAGAGGTGTTGCTATAAAGGCAAATGTCTTATTCCATACGTTAGCATAGCTTGAAACAGCTAGTAAAACCAACGACTAAGTAAAGTCTAAGTCTTTAAATAACATACGAGATGGTATGTACACGTGGTCGCGAGTAGGACTTAATTATCTTTTCATTCGAAGTGACATCTGTAATTTATAAGATAATATAACTAAACAAAACATGTCTAAGCCTAACACTTAAAACCACGAATCAAAGAAAATACAAACATAATCTGTATTAAAATAGAACCGAGCTTAATCCTTAGTGATTAGTCAATGATTTCTCCTTCGAGACTTCCTGAGTCTACCGAATAATGAGAATAACGGGGAAAGTAAAGGACATTTGTCGTTGTGCTGGCCACATGATACCCTTGTTAACCATTGGCCATAGAAACAGATGATCTCTATTTCATCCTCCCCATTGATTGCAAAGTCTGAAAAGGTTACTTTAACAAACATAGATTGTAGTCATACTTTTCTTAAGGCGGACAATGGCTGAGTAGTATTAAATAAGAAAGCCGCTCAAAACCGAGTGGTACTTTGGTGAATGCTATGTAAAAAGTGTATTGATATTTCAAAAAGTATACAGTTAACATTTTACACTTTATTTAACTGTAACATCTCCTTTGCTTGAAGCACATAGTCATTTTATGTAATTACTTAACAAAAGTGATCTCTCCATATAGCGTTTTTTACTTCTTAATTAGATTTCACATCTCTAGAAATCTTCTTCTATTCATTCTATTACACTTTTATTTGTTACCTAATTTTGGTACGGCATTTCATCGTGTTTTTTACCTTCTTTTTGTTAGGTACTGTATTTTATTACCTAAAAGTGAATACTTCATCTTAAAATTTAAATGTAAATCGAATGTTTAAAATGTATTTTCAAAGACCCCATGTAAGAGCTCTGTTACACAATTTTATATGAACTATAAGTTTGTAGAGCCAGTGCAATGCTTTTTAGTGAAATTTATTTATCATCAGATTAAAAGTATTCTCACAACAAGGAGAGTCAAAGTTATTATGGTGGCCATTTTTCTTATTCTTACTGCAAGTGTCACTCCGGTCTACTGTGTCAACTCGTATGTCTGGAAATATTTTCCTTCCCGGAACAAGACTCTAATAGGCCTCTTCTACACCCCTGACCGCGAGTCGGTTGAGAAAGTGTCCTTCACCTTTAACAACATCATCATCCCATTCTCCGCCTTCCTCACCATCCTCTTCTGTACCTTGGTGCTGGTTGCCAAGCTGAGGAGCAAGGCGAAGTGGAGGAGGAAGTCCACCAGCGCTGGACAGACAGACCAGATGACCAGCAGAGACCAGAAGGTCACCAAAATGGTGGTCATGATTTCCACTCTGTTCATCGTCTGCTTCACGCCAATATGCGTCGTGTTCATTGGGATGACCGCTGAGCCGGACCTGTCCATCAATGGGAAGTACCACAACATGTTCTTTGTGGTTTTTTCTTTTGGGTTTATCCTTGAAAGTACCAACTCAGCCATGAATATTTTCATCTACTACAAAATGAGTTCTCGTTACCGCCAAGTGTTCAGAGAAGTGTTTCTCAGACAATCGCCTTCAAAAAACACTTTTTAAAACCTATCAAAGTACAGAGAGAAATGTTGCCCTGGCTTCAAGTCTTTACATCATTGTTGTATTAATATAAGACATCGTTGCCCATCTATATATATAATTCTCAAAAGAATATTTCAAACAAGCAACACGCAACAAGTAAATGGGAAGATCCCATGGCGCAGCATGGTGTGAATGGAAAATGGTGCATCCCAATCCGCACTATTTTCATTCACAAAATAGCTAGACACAAATAAATATAGACAGGAAAAAGGAAGTAACTTCATGTAACTTGAAAACATGTATATATATCTACTATTGAATTCGGATTACCAAATTATGAAAAATTAAACAAGGTTACAAAGACAGTTTGTATGGAAACACAAACTTAAAATCGGCCCCCGAAGATTTCAATATTTTCAGAAAGAACATGAATGAAATTTTATCAAAGACAAATGACAAATAACAATGCAGATAGAAGGTTGACAGATCTTATGAAGTGCCCTAGCGGTCCAGCAGATCAAAGGATAGGTGTAGGTGAAAGTTACGTTAGATGTGAATCTGGACCAACTGATGTAATATAATTGATTTTTTTATATATATAATTGATTCACTAATTCAATTTCTTATTCCTTAGATAGTAAAACTTTTATGTTCGAATAAAAATAAACTTGAAATTAAATGAAATTTAAAACATTATTAATTGTCTTAAATTAGGTTTGATTTATAATGCATACTAATTAGGTTTTTGTCTATAAAAAACTGCTTGCATAAATGATTTTAAAAAATTAGATTTTGAGCTTTTAGAAAAAAAAAGTAGCCGTTGCATCAGAACTTTGAATGATCTATATTATCGTGATGCCAGATTTTCATTTTTTCTTCTACTTTCTGAGCACTAAACGGACGAACGGACAGACAGACAGACGGACAGGCAGACAGACAGACAGACAGACAGACAGACGGACAGACAAGCCACACAAAACTAACAGCGTCTTTTTCCCTTTCGGGGGCCGCTAAAAATTGCATGATCTTCAGTCTTAGAGATTAAACACAATTTATAGACATAAAATAATGTACGCACAGTTGCAATGCACACATTTTTGTTTCATAAAACTCTCTTTTGAATTTGTGTAGTGAATGGAAGGGAGGTTAAAACAGTGGAAGCTGGAAGAGATTATATTGTGTCGTAAGACTCTTGAAACTAGAAGGACAATACACAGATAGATACTACTCTCAGGTTTGACTTTAGAAGTACTTTAATTAATATCACAAATTACTTTACTTTTACTTCACAAAAGATTCAAAAGATTTCAATAATTTCCGGAGATTTCCAGGACTTTTTCGTAGGCCTATAGTTACTAACATTTCAGGAGATATATTCAGGGGCTTCTGGTAAATCAAGAGTCCACGGGAAATCTGTTATATCATGTTATAAAATGGAGGTGGCTAAGCGGTAAAGCGCTTGGCTTGTAAACCGAGGGTTCCAGGTTCGAATCCTGGTGAAGACTGGGATTTTTATTTGGAGATTATTGGGCGCCTCTGAGTCCACCCAGCTCTAATGGGTACCTGACATTAGTTGGGGAAAAGTAAACGAGGTTAGTCGTTGTGCTGGCGACATTACACCCTTGTTAACCATAGGTCACAGAATCAGATGAACTTTATATCATCTGCTCTATAGACCACAAGGTCTGAATGGGCAACTTTATAATAAGATGTAACGACGTTTTTAACATTTTAATATGTCCAACGATGGTAACATCATTTTACTTGGTTAATAGCAGTGGCATAGTTAGGGTATTTGATGCCCAAGCGGGTCTCACCACCCGCACAGTCTATCTACGCATCAGGTTAAAATAGTCAACTATGGATTGATAACACGATGACTCTACTTTTTGAATGTGTCCCTTGAAATAAAAAAGAAATCGAAAGGGCCCCCATCCCCTTTTTGTCAGGATCTCACTTCTTCCTTGAGAGGGAGAAGTGCCCCTCGGTTTGAGAAACACTGGATTGTTCATATTTTCCTTCTCCGAAGGTGAAATATGTGTTATGCTATATGTGTTTTTTTTAGCGCAATAGGCTTAGTTATTGAAATTATAAATTTATTCTAATTATTTGCTTTCATAATAAATTCATTAAAAAAAAAAGAAAAACAACAAGTAATTGAAAACAGCCTGGAAAGTTAATATTTATGAATCATTAAAAATATCACATTTCTTTTCATTTACAGTAATAAAAAATAAAAACAACCTATAAATTAATTTCATATTTGTAATAAATATTAAGGATGAAATTTTGAATTCCTTATACGCTGATTAATAAGATACAAACTTTGTTAAATATTTAGATGGTTTCTAATAGAAACCTTATTTTGTTAATTATAGATAATCTCGTATCTCCAGGTAAAAAGGCAATAACAATTGCTACTTTAAGTTTAAAAAGAAATTTTTCAATATTATAGTAAACTTTCCAATGGCCAAATTTCTACTGACCTTTCACCGTTGTACATAGTTTTGGTAATGTTATAATTTAAAAAAAATGTCATCGACAAAACGGCCTAATTAGCACATATCCTTACTACAATTGAATTTAAAGTTCCCCCTTTAGACCTTGTGACCCATAGGGCAGACGATGTAAAGGTCATCTGATTCTGAGGCCCACGGTTAACGAGAGCGCCATGGGGCCAGCACAGCGACCAACCGCCTTTAACTTTTCAAAACTAATGTAAGGTACCCATTAGAGCTGGGCGCCCGAAAATTCCGAAAAAAAAATCCCAATCTTTACCAGGATTCGAACCCTGGACCTCCAGTACGGAAGCCACGCGCCCTACCTCCCAGCCACCGCGCCCTCAAGGGAGTGTGGTGAAAAGCAAGTACTAGAGCCTGAGAAATTGAATCGGTGCCCTATTCCCGTCAAAAAATTGAGAACCATTTAAAAAAAATGTTGCAATGAAATAAATAATATTTGCGTATGGATCCAAAGAGCCGCAGCTTCCAATCCAAAGAGCCGCATGTGGCTCGCAATCCGCATGCTGCCGACCTCGGGTATAGAAAATCTCTGTCGATTTCGCACCTTCAAGAATTGTGAGGCCAAGGTTGAGGTGTAGCAATAAATTTAAAGAAAAAATCCTATAGAATATTCTAGCGTGATTTCTGATCAACCCTCCTATGGCCGAATTTCTCATAACCCTTGACTGTCGTATATATTTTGGTAATGGCATTTGCCATATACAAAAAAGGGTCATAGACAAAAAGGCTTAATTAGCTCATAGCCTAATGAAAATTACGCCTATTTAAAAAAAAAAATGGAACAACCTAAATTTGAACTCATGGCTCATGCCTCCACAATCCCACATAATAGCAACTCAGTGAAGTGCTGACATAATAGCAACTCAGTGAAGTGTTGACATAATAGCAACTTAGTGAGGCACTCATGAACATTGAAGATTGTATAGTTATTTATTGTTTGCTTCAAACTTACTTTAAAACGACTACCCATAAAGTAGACTAATTAAAATTAAAATTAAAATTAGTGAAGTATATTTTTTTTCTTGTTTAAGACACAACATCTCTACATTCAACAATATTGTAATAACTTCAAGTGAAGGCAACTCAACGAGGACAACGATATTTATTTACATGACATGACAGTTACATAAATCAACAACTTCATTTAACACTGTCTCTTCATCTTGACTCTCAACGTGGGCGGAAGTCGTTATTCTCACATGTCAATATCCTGTTATAGTCCGTTCACTAGAAGTGCACATCTGTGCACTAGCCTGGATGGCGGTGCGCATTACAGAGTCATTACAATATATTTCTTGGTAATAACGTCCTAGTCACTGTAAGCGCTCAGCAAACACAACTCAGACTCGGGCTCTGAACTCAAGGCAGTCAAGCAATTTATTCGACTCAACCACACATCCGAAACTGTTATGACCTTATTTTTATCTCCGGTTAGGGGGGGGGGTCATAATGACAATCATATAATGTATGTGAAAAGTTATAAAGACTTTTCACAATCGGAATATATTGCTATAACCCTATTGGCGGCGCAAAAGGGTTAACAGTGTGATCAGCTGATATTTTTGACACTGGCCAGCTAAATAGTTTAGTGTGCTACATCACAGGGCAAGGCATGAACTTTGCACGTGACCACTGTTATGGTCATCTGATCACAGGCCTGCGTGTAGGAGAGACGAGAGACAGAGTGTGTAGGCAAGGAGTTCAAGACAGGACACGGAGGAGACCAGGTCTGTGAGTCTGGCTATGAAGTCGGGCCTGGTCGAGTCCTCAAGTGTTGTACAGAGTCCAAGAAGCGCTAGAGACTGTAGAGTTTATTAGTTTAGTACGGTGATGTACAGTTTAGCATTTGTAGCTGTTGATGTTGCCAATTGTGTCATATTGGCTGTTTTACTTTACCATTATTAAAGTACCAGATTATTTGGAGCTCTTGTTGTCAGTTTCTTTGATGTGTTGTGTTATGTGTTTAGCAGTGTTTATGGAAGCCTGAGATAGGAATACTGAGATCCGTAACACTGGTGTCAGAAGTGGGATTGGATTTCCTATGGCTTCTGTAAAACTGCTAGATGAACTGAATCTGAAAGAACTGAAACAAGAGCTGAAATGGCGAAGACTGAAATGCTACGAAAGGAACATCGAAACTCTTAAAGAACGTCTCCGGCAAGCCCTGGTGGAAGAAGAGGAAGATCCTAACACGTACCTCTTTGAACTCGAACCCGATGTGGTAGAGCTGTTGAGCACTTTTATGGAACAGAGGTTGGCGGACTTGCAGAACGTGTTAAAGGGTGACTCGCAGAAAGACGAAGAAACAAGACAAGAGACCAATGCTTTTGCTGTTGATGTACCTCATGTGAGTGCCTCCATCAGCCAGATAGAACAAGACAACGTTGTGTCTTACCCCAAGCCTATAGCTGGGGACATTCAAGACATCTGTCGATCTGCCAGTGCTGATGAGAGGAACTCAAATCTTGATGGCTGCACCCAGATGTTTGGCAAGGACGTTATCTGTCGAGCCCCGCAGGGAGAATGCCAACTCCAAGTAACCCATCGGCATGGTCTGTACCCAAAAGACGTTTGTCCTGCTGCTGCTCATACCAGAGCGAGAAGTCCTGTTGGTGTTCTGAAGAATGCAACGAAACCTGATGCAGCAGTTGGCGGACTTCTGCAAGCAGAAAGTCATCGACACGGTGTGAACCCAAAAGTCGATTGGTCTGCTGACGAGACTAGAAACCCTGATAGTGGTCAACGAGGTGAACTCGAGCCTGCTGCTGAAGATGAGGGACTTTCGCAAGTGGAGTGTGGCCAACTTGCCCCACTAGCATGTTCTCTTGACAATGCTGAAGATGTGTGCCACTATTTCCCCTCATGTGGACCTGAAACCCATTCCAAAACCCCTTCTTGTGAAAGACCCACGAAGCAACCCGTTGAGCCAACGATCCTAGCGACCCCAGTCCTGATTTCATTTTCCTCCCTATGTGTCAATTGGCTCCCTTCAGTAGTGAATGGCAGAAGAAGGCGACGTTTGCTGGCGATGCGACAACGTCAGTGCAACCAGGTGAAGGTCAGCTGGAGCAGGAGGAGGAGAAAGAGACATTCGCAGACGACTACACAGATGGCTCCAACGAAATGGCTATTTAAGCCCATTGTCGCCCCCACCGACAAACCTCCTCCTGCATCGATTCACCTCAACTGCCCATGTCGTGAGGTAGATTTTGTCCGGGACGGACAAAAACTGAGAAGGAGGCAGTGCTATAACCCTATTGGCGGCGCAAAAGGGTTAACAGTGTGATCAGC
>JADKLZ010034619.1:0-11435 GCA_021533235.1 Biomphalaria straminea
GGAATTAGTATATTCAATTATGGCTTTAGTACAAAACATCGAGTGACGCAAATTTCTACGTTATTGGTTTAAACTGCAAAGACTTTCTTCCAAGCCAATAATAGTAGGCCTACGATAGTTTTACGCTGTCTAGACTTTAGGAGGACTTAAGATACTTGATATTTAATCGCCATGTACAATTACATATAGAACAAACAGAACACTAAAGAAACTCTTCACATTTTTTTACGGGATATGTGCCCTGCTCAGCCAGACTGTCAGACTATAAGAGTTCATACCGGCTTTTGCCATCCATCTATCCCAGTGGTGTAAGAAAACGTTTCTAGCATGGATCCAGAACTTTGGAGTGGGGGGAGGCGATTTTTTTCCAAACTCTAACCCTAACGCTCAGTAAACCCTAACCCTATGCATAAACATGAGTACTGCAAAGATATATATATATATTGTAATAATCTAAGAGACAAGGCCAGCTCAACGAGACATATATTTATTCACAAGACATCACAGATACACAAATAACATCTTCATTACTACTACAGTGTCTCTATTTCCACTTCTATCCTTGGGCGGAAGTCGTTACTCTCTTGTAAACATCTTGTTATAGTCCTTTCACTAGAGGTGCGCTAGCCAGACTTGCGATGCGCAATAGCGAAGTCGTAACATTGCCCCCGTCTTAACACTTTTCGTCCCGGAAAGAAAAACACTGCAGCTGAGGTTTGACAGTTCAGGTAGAGGTCGATCAGTGGGAGCCACAGGCGGTAGGGTGCCTGTTGCCCACGAATCCATCTGCACAGTTTTCCGCAGCCGTCGCTTTCTCTTTCTCCAGTTGACCAAGCTTTTGTTGAGACGATGGCGTGGCCGTTTGACACTCAACGAGATAGTGTCGAGCACTGTTTTCTTCAGCACAGCAGTTGATCGGGCACGCCGTTTCAGCAGACCCTTCCGACAGACGTCTCTCGTGGGGACTACAGGTTCAACTTCAGCCAAGTTGCAAACCAAGTCCAATGCGCCGCAGTCATCCTCAGCCAACAGTCTCACGTCCAGGAGATAGGTCTCTTCAAGTTCAAGTGGAAGATGTCTTCCTCTTGACAGCTCTGATGTAGAGTGGGTTGACTGACATTCATTTATGCCAATGTCAATTATGATGGCAGATGTACACATGCCCTGTTGATGGTTTTCTTGGCATCCACATTCCCAGTGTGGTGCGCCGCACGTACAGTTCATGCTCAAGTTCTCGATGCAGTTGTCGAGCTTTACATTTCCCTCGTGAGCACAGGCAGATAGGCAGATGTCTTTAAGGTCTACAGCAACAGGCTTAGACGCAGACTCAACGTTGTCTTGATCTGTCCGGCTGATTAAGGTACTGGTAACAGGTGCAACAGGAACAAACGCTTCGGGCACATAACAGACTTCAGTTTCTTCATTTCTCTCTTTCCGTTCGAGATCGTCGCAGCAATCGTTGTCACGTTTCTCGTCTTTAAAGTCACAACCACAAGACTTGCCCACAACGCAGATACAGACGGCGCTCCAATACCCAGAGTCTCCGTCACCACTGTTTGTGCAGCCAGAGTCTTGACCATGCAACTTCTTCACCAACGAGTCCACAGGCAACGGCTCCTTCACCAACAAGTCTATTTCTCCTTTTACTTGCGACTCAATTTGATCAATTTGGTCTATTTGGCCTTCTACTTGTGATACCATTTCATCTACCTTGTTCCCCATACTGTTCATTTGTTTACACATTGCAACAATACCTTCATGCATCTTGTCAATGACTTGAATGAGCTCATAAATCTCCGGTTTAATTTCAAACACTTGAGCATCCGGATCTTCTTCTTCATCTATCAAGGCTTGCCGGACACGAGCTGTAAGCACCTCATTGGTACCACCTGTCACGGATGTGTGTGTGTGTGTGAGTGTTATTAATTAGCTTTATAACTATTATCAAGGCTCACTGATAGACTTGACAGAGACCAGACAAAGGTTAGGGCAATGTTTGTCTTGTAGAGCGACTGATACGGGGGTCTCGACAGACAGACAATTATTAATGTTAGTTAGGCGGGAAGCTAGATACTTAGCCTATTTATAGAGAAGTTTGGGATAGACCGGGACAGCGCCATGTAGTTTAGCAGGGGCGTATGTCAGGCGTTTTCTGGTGAACGACCCATACAGACTTTGGGAGCAAGTCGCCGAGGTTGGCTCGCGATCTTGGCTCCAAGAGGTGTGAGTTGTTTGCCAGAGACAACATGTAGGAATTAGTTCTATAGGACCAGGGTAAAAAAATGTTTCTATTATTTATTTATCTAGTTTTAGATGTTAGGTGATTATGAGGTATTAGAATGGCGCTTTAGCTAGATGTTAGCGATATTTCGATTATTTATTTATTTAGAGTGACAGTCAGTCCTTGGTTACAGTCTTGGGGATGGCAGTCGTGGTGATGACAGTCTTGGTGACAGAGTGACAGGCAGTCTTAGTCGAGAGTTGCAGCCATAGTCAGAGACAAAGACGGTACTTATACATGTGGTGTTACATTGGTCTACTACGCAAGTAAATATCACTCTAGTGTTGAGCGGACTGTGACGTTGGGCTACAGGTTCCGTGCAGAGACTAGAGAGAGAGAGAGAGAGAGAGAGAGAGTTCGTCGTGACCTACAGCCAAGTATCTATGTCTATGTGATTATTAAATGTTAAGTCTAGAATCACATGAGTTGAACTATATTGTAGTATTTTAATAAGAACTTCTTTTGTTTATGTATTGTGCTGTCTTGTTATATGAAACTATAGTTGTTAATTAAATATTAATTTTTAGAATGCAAATTTGTGTTCAGAGATCATATTTGAATATTGTGGTCTTTTAATTCATCGTCATCTTTAATATGTGTTTTATCAGTTAAATTGCATAAGTGAGAATCATCTTAGACGAATAACCATCAAGAGCTAATAAGATAATGAGAGGGTTCTTGACACCACCAAGCTTCTCATATCGGTCACGAAGTTCCTGCCTTAGTTCTTTAACTGAGAGTTGGTCTAATAGTTTGTACGCTACCATTGTGATCAAGTCCTACCTCCTCTCGTTGAGCTGCCTATAATCCCCACTTCTGACACCATTGTAATAATCTAAGAGACAAGGCCAGCTCAACGAGACATATATTTATTCACAAGACATCACAGATACACAAATAACATCTTCATTACTACTACAGTGTCTCTATTTCCACTTCTAGCCTTGGGCGGAATTCGTTACTCTCTTGTAAACATCTTGTTATAGTCCTTTCACTAGAGGTGCGCTAGCCAGACTTGCGATGCGCAATAGCGAAGTCGTAACAATATATACATATATATATATATATATTGACTATTCTGTTTTACAGCATGTTTTCATATGGAAAGGGGAGGGGCGGTAGAGCGAAACGATTAATCCTCGCTTCTTTTTATTTCTGCTAATGATTGCATTAAACATTAAAGAATAAGAATTTATAGCATATTTAAATTATATTAGTGTCATGTTTTTAATTACGAAATTTCTTAACTATAATACAAAAAGAAAAAGTATTGGTTTGTCCGATAGGCGAAAGGCGATTCCATGTATCGCCCTTCCCAATTGGTATAACCCTTTTTCATTTTATATTTACTAATGACAAATTTGAGATTAGACTGTGGTACGACATAATATACAAATGGGATCATATACCACTACGTAGCTTTTATTATAAAGATATTCAACTAATTTTGTTCAAAAACTATGATTTCTCTTTAAAAATAGGTCCGCCCCCCCTTACTCATAGGGCTAGATGGGACGGTAATAGATGCAATCGCCCCCCCCCCCCTTACCCCACCGAATCGGCCAAGATACCAGAAGGGAAGCGACATTATAAAAATTGTATTTTAATTCATCTAATTGTGTTTGAAAACTATGATTTCCCCATAAAAGTAAGACCGATCCCCACTCACTCAAAGGGTTTAAGTGGGAAGGGCTGTTGATGTGTTCGCCCTTCCCCCCCCCCAATCGTCCAACAGGGGAACGTCATAATATAACAACCGGTTTTTTCCCTCAATAGCAAGTTAATCATATAGATATTTAATTTATTCTGTTAGCAGCTGTGCTTTCTACAAATAAATTAGACCGCCCCCCCCACTCGAAAGTTTATTGGGGGGAGAGTTGCGGGATTGATTCCATCGTCCCTCCCGACCCCACCAAATCAACCAACATACTAGAGGGGGTGCGAAATAATCTAAGCATAGGTTGAAATATAAATAATTAGTAAATATTATTTACATAAGTAATAAATTCGCATACAAATTGTGTGAATTCAATACTAAAATTCATCCTACTCCCCTCCTTTGTGTGTGTGTGTGGGGGGGGGGGGTCGGCATTGGGGGCAAACTTTCCCTACCGCTCCTCCCTAGATCCGCCAGAGGGTAGTTATTTGTTCAAAATTCATAAATCATGCACTAATGTTATCTTCAGGAAAATTTAAGGATTATGAAGTTATTTAAGAGATTGTTGAAAATTAAATTAAAAAACTTAGTTTACTCTATAAAAATTTAAGTTCCCCTTTCAAATCATTTTCTCCATGAGTCACATGATGTAGATGTCATCTGTTTCTGTGGTAATGGTTAACAAGGGTATCATGAAGCCAGCGAAACGACTAACCACCTTTACTTTTACAAAACTAATGTCAAGTACCCATTACATTTGGGTAGACTCAGAGGCGTACTACAGATCCCAGATGGCCCTTTGATTTGAACCCGGGACCCTCTGCTCAAAATCTAAGCGTTTTACCACACAGCCACTGCACTTTCATTTTTCTTTATAGTAGTATTAAATTGGTGTTTTTTTAAGTTAAAGTTTCGTCTTTTCAACATTCAACAACAAATTTGAATGAATTTAAAACGATAGTAAAGTGCATTTTACATCATATAAAAAAAAATTGTGCATTGCTCATTTTTTTGTGTAAGGGAGGGGTTAACTTTAGAAGGTTGATGTGCTGCCTTATCCATTCAATAAGCAGATTGAGCTTACATGCAAACTCGGATTAATTTGGACAAACCAAGCTATTGATCATGAGATCACTCCACAAGCTTTAAGCTCTTTTGCAGGAACGTGAGACAAAAATCCACCTACTTACCACAATCATCATCCCAACAGTAACGTGTGCATTTAAGACATCAAATTCATCTATCAAATTTGAGAAAAATCAAAGTGGCTTCTGCAATTATGGCTAAGACGTATTCTACATAGGGTCTCAAACCAAGAAATCCAATGCCGAACTAAACCTCAACCTCTTGATGAAGTCGCGACCTAGCTTCGCATGAGATTAGCGTGAGATTTAGGCTAGGATGTAATATTATAAATAATCTTCGTAAATACACAAAGATAATTTTAATTATGAAGTCTTCTTGAAAAGTACCGTTGACTAGACGTCACGGGATAATTTCAGAATGTCATCATGCTGGTCAATCAGCTGGTCAATCAGCAGATAATATCACAATATTGGAAAAATAAAGTCGCTATACCCACACCTACATGAGAAAATAATTAGCATTTCAGAAGAAAGTAAATAATAAATACATACGGATTAGTGCTATGTTATTTAATATGTGTGTTTTTATTTTTTTTATTTTTTTTTTTTTTGTTATTTTAGCTATTTCTATTGTAGATTAAGTCCGTACAGAATTTTTGCATACATTTATCTTATTTTTTTGTATCTATTTATTGATTACAGAAAGTCAGAGTTTATCAAGAGAAGCAACCATCGCCATTGCAGTTAGTCTTTTGTTGTTTGGAATCATAGTATTTGTAGTAGTCATTGTTTTATTGAAGAACAAAGGTAAACGTTTCTCAATCTATCTATCTATCTATCTATCTATTATAAATCAATTTATCTATCTATCTATCTATATATATATATTTATTTATCTATCTACTAAGATTAACGTGCTTTTTCTCCTTAATTTTTTTGATCCTAAAGACTCAATTATGTTTTCACAGGCATTGCATGTTTTGGTACCGCCGCCGTGGTGTAAGTATTTTTTTCTTATTATCATAATTTTAGCTATTGTTTAAATGCGGTAAAAAATGACATCATAGTTGATACAACTACACTCTTTGACCCCGGAAGGTTTGCACCCATCTTTGATATTACCCAGCTAGAAAGCTGTAATCAGTGCTGGCAATCTGATATAAGCCTTATAAATATCTCCCTTTTCTGTTTAGTTTAAATAAAGGTTAAATGTATTTTTTATGTACATGTGTGTATTGTTTGGTCACTTCTGTCTATGAATTTTAAAAGAGCAATGTCGTTCTAAAAAGGGTACAGGAGATAGCGCAAATCCTTGATACTGGTGAAGAGGTTTAAAACTCAGTCCCCATTAATCTCAGACAGACAAAATGCTACACTATTTCAAGAAGAAAATTAAGACCTCCTGTTTAAAACTTTAGTTTGCCTTTGTAATTCACCTGTTTATGTTTTAAATGTTAGCTCAGCACCTTGAGCCTAAATCATGTTTGTAAACAGCACTCTACAAATTAAATTATGGTAAATTATTATTATTATTATTATTATTATTATTTAGAGCATCATTTGACAGTATTTTATATGCTAATTTTTATTCTTATCTGCATTTCTTACACAGAGTGCCACACAACTAGAGAATGACAACAGGATGTCGTGAAAAAACTTCGAAGGTAGAAATGAAATCTTAACATTAATATAAAATTATTAATAATAATATTATTAATAATGATTAAAAAAAAAAGATAGATATAAAAAAGGAGAGAGAGGGAGAGCAAAAAGAGAGAGGGAATATAAAAGATGAGTGTGGACCAGTGTGGGATGGCTGCCTGGTCGAGCGGTTTGCACGCTGGACTGTCGTTTGGATTTATCGATGGTCCCGGGTTCAAACCCTACCCGCTCCCATCCCCCGTCGTCCTGCGGGAGGTTTGGACTAGGAAGTAACAATCTTCAACTCTGAAGGAATTTCCGAAACATGTAAAACATTTTTACAAAGGTATCTGGGAAAAGATTTTTCCGTGTTGACTTTAATCGCTCAGTAAATACAACTCTGCTCGAGTCGGGCATCAAACCTCGAGCCCCCTTTTTAGGTAGCCTAAACAAGTTTAAGCGTACTTAGCCTCTTGACCACGCTTCCGACTACAGACAATAACACGTGTTTGATTGTATTTGAATCTCAAAAGATCCTTTTTTTGAAGTGCAACATACAATTTATGCTTTTTCCATTATATGTCAAGGAGACGCGGTGACTGAATGGTACAGCGCTAGGCTTCCGAACCGGGGATCCCGGGTTCGATTCCTGGTGAAAACTGAGATTTCAATTTAATATTATATTATATAATATATTATTTTTTTTTTACAGCAGACTACCTATAAAGTCATTCAAGACAAAGATATCAAATCTAGAAGTCCATTGCACACCTGTGATATTACTTATTAATTTTGTTCACTAAATATGATTTTCTTTTATATTGTTGTATATATATCACTGATATAGTCACTGATGTTATACGAATAGTCACTGATGTTATAAGTAAGGTAATGCGTGTTGGCGATTATGTAGGAATAAAACCCGAAGTGTCCCACTAGAGTAAATAAAAGTGCAGGTTTCTATATTTTCGTCAGGAACATCGGAAACTATGAACTACAAACTATCAATAACCGCTAGTTATTTCTGCCTATACAAATAAAAAATAGAGAAGTTTGAATGTAGGTAATGACACCGACATTATTTAATTGTTCGAAATGATACCACAGGATATTAATGTCAATTATCAAAGTTGAATTGTTAATAAAATTAAAAAAAAACAACTTTTGTTCTATACATCAAAATTGCGTTGGAACAAATTAACTTATATAAAAAATAGATATATATGTCTTCCTTTTTTAAAATATTATTTTAAAATGTACAAATCAAATGCACCAAAACGGCTACGCCACAATAACACTTGCACTAAAATGCTGCGGCTCAGTCAATAAAATTCTTTTTTTTTCCTCTCTGTTTATTATCTTGACTAGAATCTCTTTTAATTACAAGCCCGTCCATTCATTTATGTTGTGGCGTATCACTTTCTTGTTCCTTTCAAAAAAACTTTATTGAGGTCTGGAGGAATAAAGCGCTAGCTAATGCAATATCTAGAGGAGTCTATTTTATTTGTTTCAAATTGTAATAACACTGTTCTGTAGTGGCTCTATAGCTGAGCACCAGAGCACTATAAAGAGACTAAATTGATGAAGAAGGAAGAAGAAGTTCGATGAAATTACACGTTTAACAAGTTATTTTAATAAAATAGATCACAAAGCAAGGTAGATCTCAACAACCATTTAAAACAATGCATTTTCTTTTCCCTTTCTTCCATTTATTTAGTCCATTTTTAGTGCGCTGGTGCGCAGCCATAGAGTCACTACAGAACATGTTAATTACAATTTTTAACATTTAACCTATCCCTTAGGCTGTTAAACCGTTGGGATAACAAGCAAGACTTGTCGACCATCTTTTTCTATTCCTCACTTTCTTTTGCCTTGTTTAGAACCTTTTTCAATGGCAAGCCCCTCCATTCTTTTATGAATTTATGTTGTCATCTTACCGCTTTCTTTGTCTGCCTCTTCTTCTTTCTCCTGATACTGTTCCCTTAAGGAAGGTCTTTGCAAGCCCCGAAGAGTTTGTAATATGGCCATATATTTTAAGATTATTTAAGGTTATTACAATTTGATCGAATAGTATTACATTCTAGACCATACCTCGCGCAGGACGTCAGGGGTTGAAAGAAAGCAGGATTCAAACCTGTGATGATCGTGTCGAAAGTTTAGAGAACATACCACAGGACTAGACAACCATCCTATTGTATAACCTGGATGATCGTTTGTGATTTTGTATCCAGTACTGGTGCTAGGGTCAGAGTCTGACATCCGCTTTCAAAGTTTTATATATATATATATATATTTGGAGCTTTTTTCCTTATCATTTCTTTCCTTAAAACATATTCATTGTCCTACTATTATATGTGTAAATGTAATATTTGTGAGTTTGATTTTTTTTCTTATTTCAGCACTTAACTATATACAATTCTAGATTTTTTTTAACATAATTTTTGCAATATTTGAAAATGATCTCATTAGAATTAAAAATATGCTTATGTCAACACTTTATTTTATTAAATTCTTTGAAATAATTTTAAAAAATGCAAAGTCCTTATATACTAATGTATCTAATGGTTTACTTACTTTACACAATCATATATTTATTAACCTCACCCACCGGTTACGCCCGAATATTTTTTTTTTATTGAAGTGAACAAAAAATGGAGGCAGAGATAATGAGAAACTACAAGACAAAAGAAAACAAGATTACAAAAAAAGTTTGTATAGGCTGCCGAAATGGTCCACTCATTTAAAAAGGCAGGTTTCAATATTACCAGCAAGAATATCACAAGCTATGAACTACAAACTATCAACAACTACAATTCTATGCATACCAAAATTGACCTGTGTGTGTTACAAGTGTTGCAAATTAATCCTCTCCTGCTCGAAGTTTATCCTATTTGAAATTTGATACAATAGTGTAAGAAGTTTAGATTTCTTTTAGAATTATGAAGTACTTGTATCGATCTAAAATACATTTATTGTAATAGCAAATAGACGTCTATTATTTGTTATGTAAATTCTAGATATATATATACAAGCAAATGTTTTAGCGGCCCCTAAAGGGGGAAAAGACGCTATTACTTTTGTGTTTTTGGTCTGTCTTTCCGTCCATCCGTCTTGTTTAGATGTCAGAAACTAGAAGAGAAAAAAAAATCGGACATAATGATATTTTCAATTATCATAACTAGTGTACGGGTATAATAGATCTATATGCTTGACTGACTGTGCCAATGTGTTATTTTTTCTTGATTGGCCATTTAAAACTATTGCGTATGCCGAAGAAATAAAACGCGCGATGGTCCAACCATCAACTATAGACACCTTAATAGGACTACTCGTTTAGACCGGCTAGGTCTATCTGATAAGGTTGTTAAATTCATTTCGAAACACACTATTTTTTTTGGTAAGGGAGGGTTTGAAATGATTTCTAGCGGCCTCCGAAAACGGAAATAGACGCTATTAGTTTTGAGTGACATGTCTGTCAGTCCGTCCGTCACGTTAAGCTCCCGTAAACATGAAAAGATAATAACAAATGTGCGATATCCTATCAAAAAAACGTTCGCAAATTTACAACTGTAACCAGATTACCAACTAAATTATCACGTCAACCTCTTGCGCTTAAATAATGAGGGACAACTACGAAACTTCTACTACCAAATTTTGACCTGTCCAAATATTTAACACCCTTAGCAACGTCTACTAAGTTCTTAAATCTTACATGTCCAATACCCACGGACTTCCCATTTGTCTTTAGTACCTCCACGAAACCAAACAAACTAAACTTATTAAATCTTTCATTAAGCTTTTGTCAGTTGACATTGAAATGAATGAATGGCGAATTCCTAACAGTTACAGTATAGTTATCTGGCATTATCTTATACCTTCCGAATCGCGATAACCCTCTAGTCATCTTGTCTAGATCGCTGGTCTTCGTAATTAACTATAACTTTAAGATCAGGGGTCTCAAACACGCGGCCCGCGGGCCGCATGCGGCCCGCGAGACTATTTTGTGCGGCCCGCGACCATGTCCGCGAATTTAAAAAAAAAAATTTACAATGACCACATAAAAGCCATGAAAAAGCACAGTCACTACGCCCTCCGACCACTTAGGCTTTCAGCAGAAGCTGGGTGAACGCTGGCCTGATTCTAAACTCTGGCCGCCAGAAATGTGTTCAGAGAAGGTTGGTGTTGTTGGATTAATGGTAGAGAAACGGAATCAGCTCAGCTTGGCGGGCCTTTTTCAGCAATACACTGCATTCTGCACCAAGATAAACTCTGTGGCAAAAGTCTACAAATGAGAACATGATGGATGTGAACTTCATACGTGCACGGGGTCTCAGTCACAGACAGTTTGTGTCATTTCTAGCTTATTTAGAAACGGAATACGAAGAGTTGCTGTATCATACGGAGGTCAGATGTTTGAGTCGTGGAAAAGTGCTGCAGAAATTTTTTGAACTGAGACGGGAAATAGCATTGTTCGTGGCAATGAAAGACAGAGACATACCTCAACTTAGTGACCCAATGTTTAGTCAGATCTTGCTTTTCTTACTGACATCACTCAACATCTCAATGCACTCAACTCACAACTACGGGGCACAAACCAACTGAGTACCGTGATGTTTGACCGCATCAAATCATTCAGATGCACGCTGACTTTGTGGACCACTCAGCTGACAGACCTGACCTGGCTAATTTCTCTTTTCTACAGATCATAACAGTTGAACCAAAGAGACTGAAAGACTACGCAGACATCCTCTCCAGACTACTGGAAGATTTT
>JADKLZ010034632.1:0-10957 GCA_021533235.1 Biomphalaria straminea
TTTAAGGGTTAATTCATATTTTGTAAGGTACAACAAATAATGGGCCTCATTAACCATCATTCACCTCATCTGCTAAAGATAAGATAAAATAAGATAAGATAAGATAAGATAAGATAATTTTATTGATCCAATCTAATGGAAATTCAGTTTGATTACAACTTGACAACGTCAGCGTAACTACTATACAAAAACAACGTTAATGAAAAATTCGAACAACATTCACATACAAACACACATGCACATTCACAACCAGCGCTTTATGAATTGGACTTCTATGTACTTCTCGATGTCAGCTGACCTCGTAACACTCTGACAAAGGAGTTTTTAAATCTTTCAGTTTTAGTCTTGATGGAAAGGAGGCGACCACTTCGTTCAGATCTTATGTAACAGTGGTTTAATGGGTGCAGGTAAACAACATTTAGCAAAGTGATAATATTGATAAAACAATGAAAAACATGTATCACATGACAGTCTTACTGTATTGTATAGTTTGTATAGAAGAGATAAAAAAAAATCATCTGGCTAAATGGTGTTTATTTATGATATGAGAATGGTTGTAGGAGAGAAGAATACAAAAATTATACCAGACAAACAGACAGGGTTGATATAAGAGATAACCTTTGTGATAAAGGGCTCTCTCTAATAGACTGTAACCTACCATAGTTAAGAAAATACCAAACTCTGTATTCATCTCAACATTGTCCCCATCAGTGAAGATAAAATTCTTCTTTCTTTCTTTCTTGCAGGCTAGGACAATGGCTATCTGCTGAGCAGCCACAGACAAGACAGGGAGGTCAATACGGTTGAACTCATCAAAACATCCCCATGACCCTGACTGAGCCAGACCTGGTGATCATAAAGAAGTAAACTAATGAAGTAACCAACTGGAATATCACAGTAACACTGTAAAGTAACACAGTAATATATTAAAGTAACAAAGTATAATACATTGTGGTTGCATCAATAATGTACATCAATGAACACATTTGTGCTTCAGGTTTTCATTCTTGAATTGGTAAATAATTATTGCATAAGAAGATTTATAAATATAGTTATCGACATATTTTTTTTCTCTATAACTTCTACCTAACAGTCCCATTTAATGAAAAAAAAATGAACTAGAGAATTCTTTTTAGTGTAATTCCATCTGCTGTAAGCAAAGTTCCTTTTCAGATCTTACAATCAATAGGGCAGATAATGTAAAGGCCATTTGTTTGTGTTGCCAATGATTAATGAGGGTGTCATGTGGTCAGCATAAGGATCACTGCCTTTACTTTTCTCCAACTAATGTCAGTCCAACTAATGTCAGGCGCCCATTAGAGTTGGATGGACTCAGGTGCCCCCATTCTTCACCAGGATTCAAACCCAGGACCACAGTTCAGAAGTCAAGCACTTTACCACACAACCATCTCATCTCCGCATTAAGGGAAGACAAAAAAAAAATATTTAAAATTGCAATAAATCCAAGGGTTTAATTTTGTTAGCTCAGCTACCTTTGAAGATCCTGCCCAAGCCTCTGAAGTCCATCTGATCAGAGCAGTTGAAGACAACCACATACTTTCCAAGACAGCGCCCCATATCCTTGACAGTCTCTGTTTTACCTGTCCCTGCAGGGCCAGCAGGAGCCCCTCCCATAGACATACCCAGCGCCTGGGCCAGAGTGATGTAGCACCTGTAAAGTAGCAATAGCAAGGATTACACATCTTAGACAGATTTAATAACAATAATAAGGCTTGTCTTTGAGTCAGAAGATTAATGAGGAAAGCAGTATTGTACGTGACTACTCAGCCCCAGCTATGACCTTTGAAGATCCTGCCCAGGCCTCTGAAGACTATCTGATCAGAGCAACTGAAGACGACAACATACTGTGACAGCTATGACAAATTTAATACAGATTTTGAAAATACATATAAACCATTTGATCTCATATAGACCATAATATCAGGAAATGATAATAGCACTTGAACTAGATATGACCTCCTTCCATCCCAAAAAGATATTGGATCATCTCATGGACATGTGATGAATGCATGGACATCAGCGATGGTTGGAATGATGTTGTCCACACAGCAATGTCCACCTCTCCAAGCAGCTGATCAATCCAAAGAAAAAGTTTTGAATTAGCACCATTGCAGACTCTGCCAGGGGATAGCAATGCATTCTGCAAGCTGCCTAAGGGTGTCGGTTCCTGATTTTTCTTCAGGGTTGACTTCCGAAGACTAACCTTTTGCCTAAACCAGTAAGCTTTGGGCAGGAAAGGCTTGTTAGCCATCTAGGAGAAGGAAAACTCTGAAACCTCTGCTGCCTTGCAGCTTTACCCAAACATGAAAAAAAGCTTGAAGTAGCAAATCCTATACTCTTAAGCGAGCAATTCTTGTATATATATATATATATATATATATATATATATATATATATATATATTTTCCTTCTATTTCGAAAACGGCTCTAACGATTTTCTTTAAAATTTCAACGTATCTAAATGTTAGTGAGAAAAAAATGCTCAGCTCATTGGCCACATCGGGAAAACTCGAGTTCGACCGTTATATCGGTTTGAAAAATGTCTCATTATGGAAAAACTTATTTTGGTTTGAAGGTTTTATGAATGACATGGAGAATTTATGAATGAAATTTTTTCCCACGACGTCAAAGGGAAAAAAAACTTGACACCTCCTACGTCACTGGCTTACATCCGTTCACTAAAGCATTTCTTTGCAACAAGTTTTATCGCGTTTGAATGAATAGACACAACTAGATATTTGCGCACCGTAGTTGAAGGTTTAAAACAGTGAACATCAATCAAGCACGTGGTTATCTGAAGACGCTCAAGTGCTTCCAAGTGTTTCTACAAATTAATCGCTTGATCCCTTTATTATAAGGCACGTTAAAATAAGAATTTGATTAATTGTATATTTTTAATTAGCTATAATGTAGGCCGAAAAGAAAGATATGGACGCCGAATCTGGAATCTGGATGTCTGCCTGGTCGAGCGGTTTGCACGCTGGACTGTCGTTTGGATTTATCGATGGTCCCGGGTTCAAACCCTGCCCGCTCCCATCCCCCGTCGTCCTGCGGGAGGTTTGGACTAGGAAGTAACTATCTTCAACTCTGAAGGAACATCCGAAACATGTAGGCCTAAAAGAACAAACAAACAATCTACGTCTAGATCTAGGTCTTGATTCTAGACTTACAACTAGATTCTCAGTTCTCCGTCGAAAAAACCGCCATGTTGCTCGCCGTTATTCTTCCCTAATAGCAGGAGGTTTGCGGCGTTGAAGAGATCTAATAATAATCTAATAGGTTTTCTGTTGTAATTTCTAGAAGAAAACAAATAGATCTAGACGTCTACGTCTGAGCTATAGGATTTCAGCCAGATTTCAATCGCTTTTTTTCCTAGACTAGA
Source organism: Biomphalaria straminea (assembly GCA_021533235.1). Lineage (NCBI taxonomy): Eukaryota > Metazoa > Mollusca > Gastropoda > Planorbidae > Biomphalaria > Biomphalaria straminea. The sequence continues at coordinate 3,404 of JADKLZ010034632.1, forward strand.
TCTAGATGTAACAGCATTGCCAATTCCACTCTAAATTTATAGAAGACAAATATTATTATAATTTTGTTCGATCTAAATCTTTGTTTTTTTTTAGAAGGTCTTTTATATAGATTCATTTAGACAAACATTATTTATATAAACATAATAATTTTATTATTATTATTATTATTATTATTATTGACGTGAAGTTAATATTTTATTGACATAACGTTATTATTCGTAAATGCAATCATTAGTAATATCGTCAAGCTAGAAAATTCTGAGGAGCGTTTAAGGAAACTTGAGGATCTGCGACTTCGAGCTTCACATCGACTCGAAAAGGAAACCAACATACAATATTCTAAGCGGTCAACGAGTTTGCGTACGCTGCAGCCACTTTTGATTTAACTATAAACCTTAGTAAAAAACATGGGGTTAGGGTGTGGTGACGAAAGGCCTAGAAGATATCTGAATGGAGGGATGTGTAAAAGCAGGCCATATCCTTCCATGGGCTGTAGCACCAGTAGCACCACTGGGATAGATGGATGGCAAAAGCCGGTATGAACTTCTTATGGTCTGACAGTCTTAGTGTTCTGTTTGTTCTATATGTAATTGTACATGGCGATTAAATATCAAGTCTCTTAAGTCCTCCTACAGTCTAGACAGCGTAAAACTATCGTAGGCCTACTATTATTGGCTTGTAAGAAAGTCTTTGAAGTTTTCCCCAATAACGTAGAAATTTGCGTCACTCGATGTTTCGTACTAAAGCCATAATTGAATATACTAATTCCAAAATTAAATGTCTGAACGTACCAATTTACATATAGAACAAACAGAATACTAAAGAAATTTTTCGAATTAGTAGTCTTTATCCAATCGTTCATTTTCGTAATTATAAAAAAAAAAAAATCCAAAAATGACTTCGGGTATATGAAATTATTTAACCGAGCAAGGCTCGGCCACCTGATATTAGTCAATTAATTGAGCACATATGAAATATGTTGATTGATTACATTTGTTTTGTATCATTAACAATTAGAAAGAAAAATTATAGCAGATAAAAGTTATTTTTATATTATTATTATTCAAATGTTACTTTAGGATGTGCTTCATGTTACATTATGAGTAACATTGACCTGTCACTGACAGATGTGATGATATTTACATGACAGTGAGGATAGTGATGGCATTTACCTGTCAGTGAGAGGTGTGATGACTAATCTTTCTGTACATCCAAGGAACTCATTCTGATAGCTGAAGTCCACATCAGTGATTGCAATCAGACATTTGTCTTGGTCTTCCACAAAGTAGAACCTGGACTGCTTCAGCCATTCAAAGTCTGTTGGAGACTTTACATGCAGGCGACACTGAAACACAATAACTTGTACCTTAAATCTGCATCACTTTGTATTGTAATGAAACACTAACCTTTTTCTTTATTATATTTAATTTCTATATAAACTACAACCAATAGTTTAGTTTTATAAGATTCTGGTTCTCTATTATACTCTCTTTAAAATTCATAGAAATCTGGAATGATTTTCTTACATTTAAAACAAATCTAGCTAGATCTAGTTTCAAAAGATTAGGGGAAACGGTTATGCAGTTCGACATTTGGGTGTCTTAGGTTTTATTCCATTGAGACACTCACAGAATAGTCTAATTTTTAAAAAGCCACATAAAATGATCCAGCAATATTCTAGTTCACATGAATGACTACATTAACAAATACCTGCATAGACTGAAAATAATCTTATTATTACAGAAATATCTACATATTCTAGAACTTTAAAATTGAAATTAAAAGAAGTATCCATAAATTATAGAACTCTAAAATTGAATTTTTAAACCAACATTGACAATTGGTCAGGTTTTGAAGACAGAGTTAATATATTGATATAGTGCTTTATAATTATAATACCAAATGTATTTTATGATACTATATCAACACTTCTAAATATTATGGCCATTGAAGAAAAAGCTAAATATTTATATACCTTTCTATCTAAATACTATACTTACCAAGTCATCAAATATGTCTCTCTGGTGGACCATGATGGTGATTAGGGTCTCAAACTTTGTCCTGTCAACTTTAGATAAGTCCATGGTGGTCTGGTCAATCAAAGAGTTCAGCAGCTTCAGGAAAGAATCGTTGGTCTGAGCCATGATCTTGCGGTCATATTTGGCAGTGGTCAAGGCCTCCTGAGCATCTCTAGTCCAGATCATCTGTATGCCCAACAAGCCAACCTGTATGTCAAAAAATATGTTAATGTTATTAAATGGCTTATATTTTGTCAAGAAATATTCCCCTTAAGATAGTCACTTAAGGTATAAACTCAACTCTGACCAAAGGTACACATCTTACCTGTGCAGGAAATGAGTTCAAAAACTCCAGCAGGTTGAAACTTTGGTCCTGAATGGCCATAGCAGCAGTTCTGATGACTGCATGCAGAGATTTCTGGGACATGGTCATCAAACTCATCAACCAGACTTCAACATTACCTTCAGCTTTTACTGGCTTCTCTAACTGTTATAAAGTAGTTTATTAATTATTACAATGTAACACTACCAACTAAAAAACCAATAATTACCAAATTTAAAACAGGGATAGCCAATTTACAAGTACAGGGCCATAATAAGGGAAATGTAATAAATAGTAGACTTATTGAAAATAAAATGTCAAAAGTTATGCTGCAAACTTCTTGTACTAGAAAAATGCTATTTAGTTTTTTGGTACTTCCCCACTACAGGGAACAGGAGTAAACCATATCTCATAATCTATTTGACTGTCCCAGACTAGCTGATCTCCCCCTAACTTACTGATCTGGACAGGTCTGGGAAACCGAAAATTCTCAACCTGTAAAGTGACAAGCATGCACTACACAAAGGAGCAGGGTTTCTGTCCAGGACCTTTGCCAGAGGATTGGAACCTATTAAGCGATCACTCAAATGTAGTTTCATGATTATGATAACGATTTGATTTAGTTGCTATGAACTCTAGCAAAAATCATAAAGAAATCACTGCAATTTTACTTTGGCTTTCTATGCAAAATTATAATGCATGAAAATATTTTAACAGATTTAAATATAGAAGCTATTAAGTACAGACCTATCTAAAAAATCATAATTATACTTGAGAATGACATTTACAATGGAGCACCAACTGACCTCAATAACTTCTCCTTCAGATGAGATGATGGACAAAATTTGATCATAAATCTTGTCATGGAAGCGCACATTCTTGGTGTTGTCAAAGACAGATAAAAGATGAGCTTGGATGGTGTGAGGATCACTGGCCTGGCCAAGAATTTCCAAAAGTGCAGGATCAGACACAAAGAAAAATCTGGGGAAGCTCAATCTCTTCTTCTCAAGGTAGCTGAAACATGAAAACTAAACTTTAGGAAGTGGTGAGGGAACTCTAAAAGGGAGATCATTTTTGTTATAAATTCTATTTCTTCTAACCAGCTTTTAGCTTCATGAAGACTCATTCTTCATCACATGTGATTTTAATACAGAACTAAGACTAGAAGAAATCAAAAACAAAAAAAATGAAATTCTGATAATTTGAATAACTAATATATTAGCAAGGTCCACCCCAAGAATGATTCATTAGATAAGTAAAATAAAAATTTAAGTTCAAAGAAAATAATCTACAAGCTCACCCAGTGAGAGATTTCTGGCAGAGCTCCAGCTGCTCTAGAAGGTGAGGCAGAAGCTGCATTAGAGTCTCATCCCCAACACAGCATTGGACTACATTTGGTGTTTCATGGGCTTTGGTCATTATCTTCACCCAAGACTTGTCAATGTTGCTGAAACGTTTGGCTTCCTAAATCAAAGTTACACAAATTGAGCATTTTTTTTTTAAATTAGAATATTGATAATCTCTCGGTACTGTAAAGAAAAACTTTTGTGATAAAAACCTGTCTGTAATTCTATGCAATGTTATCAACACCTTTCTTACTTTGAGAATGTGAAATTATAAGCAGGGTGGAAATCTCATACATGTTTAAAATCACATTCATAAAAAAAAAATGCATTAATATTTACATATTTATTTTCAAAACTCTGTTCACCTTTGGCAGCTGTTTAGCGATGTCACCCCCAACAAAGACAGCCTCCAGGTAAACCCAAAGGTTTTGAACTGTCATCCAGTTTTCAATGATTTCTGATGAATTGGTCAAGTTGGCCACCCAGGTTTGGATGTTCTTCTTGAAGGGAGCATTGTATCTGGCCACAAAGTAAAACACATTAGTAAGGGATAGTTTACATGGACACAAAGGGTAAGCAGCAAGTCTTTACAGCAGTAAAAATTATCTTATCTTTTAAAATCTTGCTTCAAAACTATAGGTCAGTGACTTACCGGTTGCTAAGAAGTGAGCTAAGGACCATCAAGGAATCTTCCATAAGGGAGACAATCTCACTAGTTGAGTCTCCACGCAGCAAGAGTTCTCCTCTGTTCTTGAAGTTGCCAAAAGTGAACTCTTGTGCTCCCCAGTCAGCAATGACTTGTTTCAACTTGGCTTCGATATCCTTTTCCTTAACCGCACTGATACATATGTCCTGGGCAAGCAGACAAAGCAAAAGTTGGGTGTCAATTTAGTGTAAACAAAGGTTTTAATTTTATAACTAGAGCAAGAGTCAACAAAATATTACATCAAACCATTGGGTATATCTAAGTTGAAATATTCAGTAAATATTCAATAGAAGATTAACAGTAGGAGGCGCGGTGGCTGAGCGGTAAAGCGCTTGGCTTCTAAACCAGGAGTCCCTGGTTTGAACCTTGGTGAAGACTGTGATTTTTAATTTTGGGACCTTTAAGGTGCCTCTGAGTCCACCCAGTTTTAATGGATACCTGACATTAGTTGGGGAAAGTAAAGCCGGTTGGTCGTTGTGCTGGCCACATGACACTCTTGTTAACCGTAGTCCACAGAAAGAGATGACCTTTAAATCAACTGCCCTATAGACTGCATGGCCTGAAAGGGGAAGTTTACTAGATTAACAGTGAAAGGCTGTAAAGACAACTTGCAAAACTGTATATCTATATTCATTGTTGCTATGTATTTGGCAAAGACTGCTGAAACTACTATCTAAGCCTCTACATGTTTTACATGTTTCATATGTTCCCTCCATAGACATATATATATAGACTGGCCGATGAAGAACAAATTATTATTGGAAAAATTTGGGCAAGCATAGATAGATTTAGTTATATATATTTTCCTATGTCTTTCAATATGAAATTGTTGGTATGGTGCGCATAGGTGCATGCGTAGCCTATAAAGGCTAATATTAGGAATAATGAAGTTTTGTGCTTTTCAAAACTAAAGATCATAGTTATATATAGACTGAAATTTACGTCATAGAATTTATAGCTCATTTGCCATCATTTTTTTCTAACGTAGATGTGGACATAAAACATATTTGACTCTTCCTAAATGAAAATAAGATCCTGTTTCCAGTCTATATATATATGTCTATGGTTCCCTCATAATAGAAGAGTGTTTACCCCCAAAGCCCAAACCTCCTACATATGCTAGGACTAATTTGTATAAATGCTCCTTCTTCCCTAGTGCCATTAGAGCATGGAATGGATTGGCTGAGCTAGCCAGGAAAACCAGTGACTTGGCAGAATTTAAGTCATTGGTTAATATGCATGACTGAATGCATGACATATAGGATGTAATCATCTTCTTATTTGAAGTAACGTCTGTATTATATAAGATAAGATAGGAGGTGGGCAGGCTTTGAACCCAGGACTGTCAAGACAAGGTCAGACTGCATACCTCACGACCAGGCAGCAATTCTTCTATCCTCCTTAATTTCAACTTACTTCAATTTCTTCTTTATATTTCAACAAGGGGGCCTCCAGAATGTTTCGGAGGGTGAAGTTCTCTCCCTCAATGTCAAACGGATGTGCTGTCACATCAGCTATTCTCTGCCAGTGCCTCTGTTTCATGGCTTTGTTGGACATGAGTTCCAGGAGAGGGACCATTTCATTGAAGTCATCAATAGTCTTCTTCAGGTCTTCAAAAGCTTGCCAGTCTTTTAAGGCACGAGGTAGCTTGCGACATCTGGCAGAAACAATGATTTATATAGGTTAGGGAGGAAATGTGGCAACAAAAATAGATTTTTTTTATACCAGCTAAACCTTCAGGAAAATAATTTTTTATTATAAGTCATAATGACTATATTGTTTCAATTCTGTGTGTTTCCTCCCTGAAGAGTTTGATTGTAATGTGCACCATCAATTTAATAAGAATAAATTTGAGTGTTAAATGTACATTCAGAATTAATTATTATTTTTTTTTTTCAAAAGTAATAACAGAGTTTAAGCCTGTCTTCTCCTGCTGTGCATGTTATTTGTAGAAAATGGATGGAGAAATTTTGTCAAAACATTTTCCAGAGATGTTCTCAGCAACTGTCTTATGACCAAGCGTAATAGTATTTTAAAAAAAATTTTTATAAATATCAAACCTGTTTTGAAAATCTTGCAGTTCGTTGTTGATTTTATCAATGTTGACATCCTGCCATAGAATGTCATAGTAACCATGGACTGTGTCAATGACACTATTGTACAGACCATACAGTTTCTGTAACAAGTTCAACTCTTTCTTGATCTGCAGCAGCTTTGGGTAGTCTGATGGCTGATGAAGAAAAATGACAAAGAAATGAAAATACAAAGGGAATTTACTCTAGTTTGTATAGATAAAATAGAAAAATTATCTGTTTTGTTAATTTGACCGCAATTAAATTATGATTTGGTTTTATAAACATTAATTTGTGTTATATAAAAAGAGCATGCATTCCCATTTAATTTAATACCAAATAAAATATTATTTTTTTTAAGGTCTAGAAGTTTAATCATAACAGGGAAGTGAACTCTAAATGAACAAATTGAAAAAAAAATTCTGTGTGGTAAAAATACAAAGATTACAGAGAGAAAGAGTTAATTAATAATTTGAAGTACATTTAAACAATTGTTAATGGTTAACCATGGAGTTGTATTTTATTAGTTACATTTCCTATTCTAATGGTCATTTTACTTACCGCCAAACCGAAGAGTTCCTCTCCACCTGTGTAAGTGATATACTTCCTGTGTAGTGTGTCAAATGTGTTCTGGTATATGATCAACCTGTCTGAGGCTTCTCTTGGGGGCACACCAGGAACCATGGGACCTTTCTATAAGGACATAATCAAAAGCAGTTGGATATGAAACCTCACTCCCTATTTTGTTCAGCAATTATAAGAAGGAATCAAAACTTATACAATATTAAGTCATTGGTTAATATGCATGACTGAATGCATGATGCGTAGAAGTAACGTCTGTATTGTATAAGAAAAGAAGAAGATTATACAAACTATTAGAAATAGTACTTATACAAACAAAATTAAAGGGAATGTCTATAATAAATATACTAACAAAGCCAAACTATAAATTATCTGAGTAAATGAGTTATTTTTTTCATGACGTATAATAATTAGAAAACAGTAGTTATACAAATTAATACTTATTATTTAATAATATATCAAATCAAAGAAAGATAAAGAACTGAACTTTATTTTTAACTAAAAACT